>PVKA01001046.1:0-75850 GCA_004027165.1 Ctenomys sociabilis
CATAGAGTAATCACAGGAAGGCTTAAAAGTCAAAGTGATATGCAGCACCATCTCAGACTTCCATGGACATCTCAAATGCCTAAGCATGCTGTAAAAATGCATATCATAATTCAGCATGCCTGAGGATTACCTTGGATTTCTAATAAGATCCCAGAAAATTCTGATATTTCAGACCTATAAACTGAAATTTGAATTGCAAACATTTGATGACCTGCCCAGCTAAAGCTTGGACACATATTTTAGAAGCTTTACTTAGAAGAATTATATCCAATACATATTTTTATAAATACTTTTAATAGTTGTTACATATCTTCAGATTATTAGCTACCAATAACTGTTGAACATTAGTCCTTGGCAATCGTCAAATTCTACTGGAAAGGGTACACAGTCCTATAAAATTTGACCTTGAAAAACTTTTAAATTCTGGAAAATACATGAAGCAAATAAGAAACTTGCCAAATAAATTTGTAGAGCCCTGAAGATGTGGACCTACCTAAGTACCCTAATGTTTAGCACAGTAACTCACATTTGTTTACTTCTGAGCAAAATGTGAAAGAACAAAATTCAGCAATCATTAATTCTCAGAAATGTTCATAGCCAAAGGGATACTTGATCACACATATAGGCTAGAATGTATTAATATACCAGAGGTATATTGCTCTGTGTAATTACATTAAATCAAAGGTGGCTGTTCATTAGATCATATGGATTGGTTTATTGAAAGATTGCCATCAGAGGCCAAGGAGATATCTCAATAGAATAAGCCCTTGCTTGGCAAGTGCATGGTCCTTAGTTCAATTCCTGGTACCAAAACAAAACCATATATGTTAAGGAAATAATCCAAGGAAGTATCACATAGATGACAGAGAAATTAACTCAATTAATGATAATAAAAATGAAGGTAGAGCATGATAAATAAGAAAATTTGCCTTATGAAAGGCTATAAAAGCAAGGGGTCTGGCATCAACCTCATGTTGGATGGACTGATTGCATGAATGAACTGTCATAATTCTCCCCAAAATTTTGAATATTTTTGAGGAAGACATTCATTTGTTCTATTCTTGAGAAAGCTGCAATTCTAGACACATGAGAGTGCTAGGTAAAATATAGTCATGCACTCATTCACCCAATTATTCCTTAAATAGAAATATTTATTGATTTACATTGTGTTCCAGGCAAGAGTCTATGTTCTTGGAATGTAGCAGTACACAAAAATGAAAATCTTACCTTCTTAGAGCTATAATTCTCATGTGATTAGATGTGTTTATGTGCAAACAGATTATTTTAAAAGCTAAGTACATTGTATGGTATCAATTATAAATTAGACCATGTATGTACACATATGTAGCATAAGGGAAAACATGATCAGAAAAGAAAGATTAGGAGAGCTCAAAATATAGACTGAGGAGAATTTCAATACAGATCATCACAGATCTAGTTGAAAAGGCAGTGCTTGAATAAAAACTCAGCCAAGTGAGCCTGTGAGCCGTATGCAGACCCAAGATGACAGCTTAGCTGCAGATAAGTAGCGGGATTTTCAGGTATAAACTGAGGAAAGGCAGTGTGGCTATAGCAGAGGGAATGAGAGGAAAATAATGGAATGAGGCAGAGAGGGAAGACTGGGGAAGCGCATCGTGGGGAAAGATGAGCCAGAGGGGGACAGGCCACCTTTGTACGGGGGCTTGAGTGATAGTGTAGTCTTACATCTGGTGACAACTATTTATAGACTTAAAACTTTGGCTTTTGCTTTCAATAAGAGAAATGGAGTTGGAACAGAGTTTTGACCAATCTTATGTTCCCATCGTATCTAATTGTTGTGTTCAGAGAAATGGAACAGAGAAATTTCTGTTCTGTAAGCAGAAATAGACTGAACTTGCAAAGAGTACTATTTTGTTGAATTCATGCACACTAAGTTTGTGACTGGAACTAAGGTATTAGTGAAGATGAAAAACACTTAAGAGCTGACACAGAATCTGAAGGCTGGTTTTGCTGGTAGACCTTGCGCAAGACATGAGAAAACAAGGAAGTCAACCAGAGCTCCTTGTATTGGGGCTCAGCAATAGAAAGATGGAGCTGCTTTTCAAATATATAAGGAAGATTATGAGTGGAGCAGATTTGGATAGGAAACTACCAGGAGCTTAGTTTTAGCAAAGTCAATATTGAGATGCTTGATAGATGACTTAGTTTCAAGCAGGCAATTTTATGTATGTGTGTAGCATTGAACCTCACAGGTTTGGGATAGAATCAATAGTTTGGAGTCTTATAAATAGCATTTACTTATTTATTTTTAAACATTCAGGATTTTTATTTAATTTTTCTAGCAGACAATTTACATACCTCTTTTACCCTTTCCTTTAAGTTAGTGTGGTAATTCCATAATAAACTACTTAAAGAGAAGCTTCGGTCAGACCAAGAATGGAATTAAATAAAAAAAAACTACTGCTGTCTTTTTTTATTTTTAAATCAACAAACAAAGATACAATATTCGTGTGGGATGTGTTATGGTGTTTCCTTGCGTTTTCCTCAACATCATGTAAAGGAATGACAAGGCCGTGCTCAGCTGCAGCTCTCATGCCGGGCCACAGGTTCGCTCACCTTCTGTCTATTCGGAGGCCCTGGATCAAGGACTCTAAGGTCTTCGAATCCCAAATTGTCATGGCTCCATCGATGCCAGTGGTGCAAAATTTGCAGAATCTTGCTTGTCTACCTCCTAAATAGACACTTGAGTGATGCCATTCTGGTGCAGTGTTTCCAAAGCTGTCTTGCGGTCCTCAGTGGTCACCCTCTTGTCCATGTTGTAGAAGCATTCTATGAACAGTATTTAAAGCCATGGAATTTAATGAGATCATCTTGGTTAAAATAAAATTGATCATCATCTATATAATTTGTGAGATACTTCATAATCAAAGAATCAGCATAGGAACATAGGAGGGAGTGGCTAGTAGAGTAGAACTTTGGAGGGAGTAGCTAGTAGGGTAGAAGAAAGTCAGTATATAGTTATCAGGGACAAGTAACTCCCAGTTGCAAACAAGAGAATTTTCCAGTAGTGAAAAAATAAAAATAAATGAGAAAGTAGAAACAATGTCTTCCAAACTGTGCACCAGTAAATATAGAAAGTGGTACTTAGAATTGAGATGAGTACCATCATTTATGAACGTAACAAAATATATCCTATTTCACTTATACAGTTCATGTAAACTATGAACTTTGTCTCACACAAAATAGAAATATTATTTGCACTTTAATCTATAAAAATGTAGATGAGAAAGCAACATTATTAAAATCATTCAAGGGTAAGGAATTAAAGAAGAAATGGGAATTATGGCTGAAATTCAGTCATCCATTTGTATAATAGAACATGATTTTGAGTTCAACATGAATTTTAATTAATTTTAAGTACTAAACTAATTTGAAGCTCTGCTTAGTATATTAAATATGTGGTATAATTTAAAAAATTGTTGTAAAGTAAACAGTATGTCTACCTCTAAAGGGATGAATTTGAATATGATCAGAACTCTAGAAACTTCTAATTGCCCCTCCACATCAATGCCTCCCTACCCAACCTAGAGATAACCTCCTATCTCCACTTTGGTGACAAGTTTTTGTTTCTTGTTTTAAGAGATTTTTCAATTACATATGAACTTTGAAGCTTCACTTTTTGGGGAGAGGGGTTGATTTTATATAAAACAGCCTTTGCCACAGATTGAAAGATTATGTCTCTTCTGCTCCTTCCAGTATTTACACATATGTTGATATTGTAATCTCAGTATGATAATATTTAAAGAAAGCCTCTAAGGACAGAAATGAGATGTAGAGAGAGGATTAATTTAATGGTATTAATATAAGGTGAGGGCAAAGAGCTGGGTTGCACTCTTTGCATCATAGGAGGATGCTGTATTGGTTACCATAACAACTTATCAACTTAGAAAAGCTTTACTTTGCTCACATTTTTGTAGGTTCCAGTTCATGGAGGTTTGTGGTATTGCTCTGGGCCTTTGGGAAAATAGTGAGTCATAACTAGAGAGGAAAAAGATGAGAGAAACATAATCTGTTTTAGGGTATGATCCAATGACCAAAGCGCTACCTCTTACAGGTTTTGGGATATACTAATAATGGTGCCCTGGGGTCAAGACCAATTACAAGTGGGCCTTTGGTGTTTATTTGAGATCTGAATATAGGATACCAGCACGAGTATGAGCCAGAAACCTGGAAGGTGGATCTCACCAGAGAACGCTGCCACCCTGAGCTTGGACCTTGTAGTCTCCAGAATTGTAAGAAATAGACCAGTTATTCACACAACAGCCTGAATAATATATTCATATTCATTCAGTTTTTTAAGGTAAGAGTTAAAACTAAATTCATCAAAAGTAGCTGTAAAGCAGAGTAATGAGACTGCATGTTGTTCCAGAAAGTCTTTGCTCAGAAGAGATAAATTATCAACCAATCTATAACATCTGTGCTCATTTCAGAAAATGTATGTAACAAATAAGGTAACTTAGCAAGACTTAATTCAAATTTTCCTCAATTTGTTATATTTACTAATCTCAAAGTATGATGTCACAGACTACATAATCCAATCAGTTCTGAAGCTTTACCTTAAATCACTTGAAAGCTTTCCCTTAAATCACTTGTGGCAAGACCTCAAGCTGCTGTAAGTATCTCATTTTTAACACTTACAGTATGAATCATGCCAGTAGATTTACTCAGATAGTGTCTTCTATTTCTTGAAGCTATTTACAATCATCCTTGCTTTCCTTTTTTAATGGGTTGCTTGTGATGGCTTGGAGACATTCCCAAGCCTGGGGAGTTCCTAGGGAGCCCCAGAGAGATCTAGTCAAGCCTGCAACACGGATATGGATCAGAAACCTTGACTCAGAGCACATGCAGTTCCTCTAAGTCTCTCTTAGACATCTTTACAAATATGTGGTAGAATCTGTGTCTACCACGTGTGGGCCTCAGCCCTGACTTATTTGCACTGAAAATGTCGTTAATTTATAACCTATGAAGTAGGATCTTGTGAAAGTATCTAGGGTGTTTTTTTGTTGTTCTATTGTTTTTGCCATATTTGAAATCTCTCATCCTTATTGAGACCTTACTTTATGACTTCAAATATCATGGCTTCATCAGTTCTTCCCAATGCATACACGCTCAGGCGTGATAGTGATCATGTTTGAATTGGGGACCAATTCCCCAACAGACTCCTGAAACTAAAGCTCAACTTTGTCAGGGTGATAAATATTCTCAAGGCAAATGTTCCCTTCAGACCTAATATCTTGTCATCTATTCAATACTTTTAAAAAATTTTATAAACAATGTCAAAACCATTTTAGTTGGATTAGCAGTACTTCAAATAACTTAGTTAATCATATTAACAGAAATGGGCTTTAAATATTTCAACACCAAATTTTTGAAATTATAATATTTTTATTTTAAGGAGGATAAAAATAATAAAAATGATACAGAATTTCATCTCAAGATGAATTTTTTTAAATCTAGAGAAGCATTTATTTATTATCAATTTTGTTTTCTCTGAACAAGAATCATTTTTTTCTATTGCTTATTTCTTTGCAGCTAAACTGGGAATGTACAGGACCCCCGCAACCCACTGAAATGACATTCCTAGAAACTGGATTCTCTGATTTTCTTGTCAGCCTGTTTCAAGGAAACCCATGTATTCAATATGCTTGATCACAGTTTGGCCCATACTAAGTGGTTGTTTAATCCAAATATCTGGGCAGCAAACTGAGCTTATCCTTCTAGAGAAAGTATGGTCAAACAGCTGGGACCACTGCGTCATCTCAGAGAAGACCACGTGTCCTGAGCTCCCCATTCTGATGAGGGGAGGTCAGCTGATAACTGGATATGCAGTGTTACCAGACATCACTGGGCCTAAACTACTGTTTCTCCCCACCACTGCCATGGACACAGTTGGAATTCCATCCCCTTCATACTCAGCTTTAATCTTCAGGGTTTCATCTAGGCCTTTATGGGTAGAAGTTACTTGAAGTTCACAGGGAATCCCATAATCCACAAGCCTTTTTGATTTTTTCACAGTAACCAAGATCAGAAGTTGAACCCATCAACCCTGCACTGGTTTTCTGATTTCAGAAGTCATTGCACTCTCTCGGCAACCCATTTGAAGTTCTTCTTTGCCATCTGGAGCCCTACAGAGGTTACTTCCTTGAGGTCACAGTAAGACTGTTTGTCTTTCTGCTGGCTTTGATCTCCTAATGGCCAGAGTCTCCAGGAGTTGTTATCAATAACATCAGCGAGAATAATTTCTTTGATATTCATATCAACACCAAATTTAATCTTCATATCAACCAGTGTATAGTTCTGGGGCAACCAGGATTTCTCCAGTATTTCAAAAATAGCTTGTGTAGATGACTCATGATATCCACTTCAGTTTGGCATATAACAAGTCCAGCAAAGCAAAATTTTGCAGCAATTAGCTGTTCCTTGGACCACTGTGAATCAGTATTAGCATAATCCTTGAAAAATAGCTCTATTTTAGGTGAGTAAAACTTAAATCCTTCCTTGACGCCAGGATTTCTTTGGAGAAAGGAATCAGTTGCTGTTCTTCTGTAAACCCACACAGTTGGAATCATTTCACACTGGGTGCAATGAAAGCTGTCTCTCAGAAAGCAGTGTTGATATCTGCTTCCTGAAACAACTGGAAAATACAACCAGTAATCTTATTGGAGATGGCAGCTCTTCCTTCCAGATGATTCTTTCTGGCTGCATTTCCAGCTGTAATCTGGTCCTTGGACTTCTTCTTTTGTTTTACCCTCATAGAGCTTTTTGCAGTGTTCAGTACCTCTGTTGTCACCATGATCCTGAATGGGCTAAAGGCAGTGACCACGAACAGTGTTTATTATATCCCATATTGTCATCTAAGCACTAACTGTTCCTTTCAATGAGTTCGTGAAAATTAGTAGGTTATCTTAGCTAATATATAATATATTTTAATAGCATCATGCCCTAACCAATTTGTTAATTGGATACCTAACAATGTACCATACTCATACAGTTATTTTATTTACATTTTAATTCATCCACACATTTGCATTTTTAGTCATGTAATTACTACCACAATTAGTAAAAAATTGTTCCATTAATAATAGTTTCATATTACAATGGTAACTACTGAAGTGCAAGATCCAAAGCTCAGCTCTACAATCTTTACTTCATGGTCTGGAATGAGGCACTTCAACTCCCACCTCTCTAGCTGTTTTGCCTCTAGCAGGTGGGTTAACCCTTCAGAATTGATGTGAGAGGCTTATGGGAAGCAAGTAACTACAGTGATAATCTGTCAGACCATAACGACTTAGTAAATGTTTATTATAATCTCTATTATATTTTAATGCAATTTTTATTCATTAAGTTAAAATTAATAGTCACCATCAATCACTTTCCTCTGTGGTCTCATAATATCCTTGATTAGAAAATTTGGGACACAACTGAGTTACATGATGTTATAGTACAGATTCTCATATGTCCTGAGTCTCCACTGACCTTGAAAGGCTAGGACCAAAATGTTGGTTGTCCTTGCTGCCCTCCTTTTTCTCTAATTATTGGTCTGCAAACTTAGGTTTTTAACCCTCCAGAAGAGAAGCTTATAGTTATTACCCTACAACCTAGGCTGTTGAGCTTAACCTCACTATCTGTCTGAATATCAGATGTATTAGGCATGACATGAACAGGTATAAGGAGAGCCACATGGAGAGAAAACATTTTCTCAGGCTTTCACAGAGAACAAATTGGTCAAGCAATGGCCATGACTCATCACATGGCTGACTCTGACAAGGGATCTACAAACAATGGTACAGAGTTTCAGGATAAATCCTGAAGGGATTTCCTTCTCAGATACAAAAGCCACAATTCTTGTTATATAGGTCTTGCTTTATTGTAGTCTTAACCATCCAGTAGAAAAGTATAAAAATGAAGTATAAGAAGTAAAACCATATTATTTATGGTCTGCTGTAAAAGACTCAAGTCAACAACTTCTGATATTGCCAGTCATATGGAAAACCCAATACTATTATGTATTACTGGACTATTTTGGAATATTTTGCTTAATTCACACACCTATGATATTTAAATGACAAAAGTAAACAAAAAAGGGGATACAAATGAATGACCATTTTGCATATGTATATTCAGAATAGTTAAGATAGATATACAGCTACATTCTCTTAATTCGATGACAGGAGGGATTTGTTCTAACAGTGTTTGTAAACAGGACATCATGTCTGCATCTTGTACAACAAATAGCTGCTAAGAAAACAATATGCAATGTATTATTTATTGACACTGTCCTACTAATTTGTTTTGAAACTGTCTCATTCCTGTTTGTTTCTCAATAAAATTATGGAAAAATTAAATTAAATTAAATTAATAGTCACAATGTACAATGAAAACTATTACCTCATTTAAAATTATTTTAATATCTATTTATTTTGGGTTGTATTAAACTGCTTTAATATAAATGATACTATGATTGGCATCACTGAATATTTATACTATTTCCTTAGGTAAAAAGTCTTGAAATAGAGTTGTGCTAGTATGGAATGAATATTTTTGGTGTATAATACAAAACAAAAATTTTAAATAGTTAGCCAATATGTGACAAATATTGTTTTTAAACTCAGTTTTATAAATTTATTGCTGTGGAAGAATTTTTTTTTTTTGAGACTAGCTCGGGTTGCCTTATGGGCCGGTCTGGTGCGGCTTGTGGAGCTGGGGGTCCAAGCATGGTTCCCTGCACCTGACTAAGTTTGCCCTTTAAACAATTGAGCTGAACCATAAGCCCCCCATAGACTTATTATCGATAATACACAAATATGCATTTTGTGGTCATTTTGATTTGTGTCTGATTACTTGTACAAATGAACCTTTCACATATTTTTTAATTTGTATTTTTGTCTTTGGAGAATGTGTATTTGCCCATTTGTTTTTCAATATGCTTTCGCCAGTGACTTTTTAAAGTTTCTTTATGTAAACAAAAAGGTTTTGTTTCGGACTGTCATATTTGCTGTCACGCTTCTCTACCTTTTTAGGCTTTTAGATCTTGATTTTCATGTAAATTTGGAAATTCACACTATGTCTTAGGACATGTAAATGCTTTCCTTGGGGATTTCTTTTTCTGCCTCTAGCCTACATTTTATTTTTAAGAAATATGAAAAGATTTTATTTTTCTTGTTTGGTTAAAATTAGTGCTTGCATTTATGTATTTAATTTATAGTCAATATATTTGTTATATTATGCTATCTAAAGAATCCAACTGAATCTTTTCCATATTGCTAACTATATATGATACATTTATTTATTGTTACCACTCTTCCATTGATCTGCTAATCAGTTTTATTATTTACTAATTTATTCACTATAATGGGACTTAAATCTGGCCTTTATTTTTTCTTCAATATGAATCACTATGAGAGTGATCCTTCATCTATCTGTGTGTTATAGAGAAGTTTCTATTAAAAAGATTAATAATAAGCAAAGTTAAGTCTGACCACCTGTTTATCTTTGTGCTGGAGGGTAGGTTTCCTGCTTTTTTAATAGCTGCTCTTATTATCCAGGGGGAAAGGATCAACTCATTTAGCTTATATTAATGTTACATACAATAAGTTGACTTCGAATATAGAGAATTATCTCACAAGCAGAACTTTTCTGGAGGAATATACCATTTTATAAAACATGAGTTCTACTTTATCAATTATGAAAAAAGTAGTTAACAAGTGCTTGTTGCCAACTGGAGAATTTCCAGAGTCCTTACTTCATAATACAAAACACTAAAACTCATTTCAGCATTAGAGTTCCTTGCTTCCTGAGCCCATTTGTGAATAAGGATTTTTTCATAGCAGATAGGAATATTTTTATCTAATTTGGGAGTAAATAATCTGTTTCATTCAATCTATATGATGACTATATTTGCATAGATTATCATCAAGTTTAATGCCCACATTAGTGTATAAAAGTCCATTCCTAAGAGTTTCTAAGTCTTATTTAGAACTTGAATGAAATAACTAACTGAATTTAGTACCTCAATGAAGACTTCATACCATTAAGGAGAGAACAAGTATTGCCTACTTTCAGAATAACAACAGATTTATAAAATTCTATGTACAGTTACATTGAAAGCAATATTATGTCATTCATCCCCATATTAAAAGATAAAATATAGAGATACAGGATATTTTAAGTAAAAATTATAAGACAAAAAATGGAAAGCTTAATAAAATATGTCTAAAATACATACTATGAAATAAATTTACATTAGTAAATATTAAAATTGTTTAAGTAAACACATTTAGTACTAACAAGTTTGCTTTTTTTCATGCTTTGAAAAATATGGATGGAATTTGAGCCAATTATTATATTTTCTGTGACAGCTTCAACGTTTGTCTGCACTTTAATTAAATCTCAGGTGATCCTTTTGATGCAATTGTAAAACTCTGATAGCACTTCTGACTGAAGCAAAAAGAATACTGCAAAGAACATGCCACAGAAGAGGTTGAAAACACTTTGGCTTCCAGAATGATGGTCAGAAGAAGGTCAGGAAACATTCAGCCTGAAATTCTGATTTCATTGACATGAATAAACCCTATGTACAGTTTAAACCTAATTGCACATTTTGGTTCCTCACACTCTACCCCATGATTGCAGAAGGAACCCGAGCTCTTTACACTGTACAGACGGTTCACAGTTCCTGGAACAAAATCAGAGGAATTTATGATGAGTAATCATCACTTCAAAATTTTGCATTTATTTTCCTCTTTGGAGGATTTATTTCATCTCATGTATCAACTAAAGATAACTTGCATTATGCAGCTCCCAAGGACATAGATTTTTAAGGGCTTCACATATTTGAGAAATCAATTTTTGGGGGAAAAAATTTATGTCACAACATATGTTTAAAAATGAAAATAAATAAATATGAAAATAATTTTGTTTTAATGTAAGCGTCGTAAGGAAGAAGATACAAAATTTTACTGCATCTCACTTTATTCAAATGTCCACTAACTCCATGAAGAAAATGAAAAGGAAAGACCTGTGCTATTTAAAATACCAGCATGTGGTAGTTATTATTGTTTATGGAGTTTAATTCATTATGTTCAACTTGATAGGCTTAGAAACTTCCCCTGGGACTCAGAAAATGGCATCCCAGTGTATGTAGGATGCCTTGGCATTAAGCACTTTGAACTGGAAGACCTTAGGAAAGCTTCAGAGGCAAACTTCAAGCTGAAGGATGTGGCCAAGCCCAGCGGGGCCCAGGCCGGGAACTGGAGCTGAGGCAAACTGCCAGGCCCGACAGGGCCCAGACTGCTGCCCGGACCTACAGGGAAGATCCTCCCTGCAAGGAGGCAGCAGGAGGTAACTTGGGTGAACTGCTCTATCCAGAAGACTTCAGGTACATGACGGGACGCACCCAGACAGAACTCAGAGGGACCCTCGTTTACACAGAAATTCCCAAATTATAATCTGCTCTCTCACACAGCTATTATGTTTGCCCCTGTGGTCTGAAGTACAAAACCATTAGTTACCTAAGTCTTTCAATTTCTAAATTTCACTTGTTGTCATTATCATTGTTAATTGTAACTAAGATGCCATAACTATATTGATCACGTGTTCTCTCTTTGGTAGTAATATTGGGAAGCACTGGGTAGTAACTTCACCAAAGCCCTATACTAAAGAGTGGAGGACTGTGAGAATGGAAGCCAACATCTTACATGCAATCAATAGAGAAGGCAAAAATCTTGGGACACACACAAAGTAAGAATCTCTGATACAAAAAGAAACCCCTGAAGAGCAGATTCTCAGTGATATGGCTACCTACTATCAAAATTCCACAAAGTATCACAGAAATCCAATAAAGAGTTCTCTCTAAAATAGAAAATGACAACATGAAGGAGTAAAATGCAATCTCAGGCGCCCAGCCCACCCAGGATAAATCCAGAAGACATCAGCAGAGAAGAAAAGTTTGCCATCATTAGACATTCAAAATGTACAAATTAAAACACTGAGATACCATCTGATGCTGGAACGAATGGTTCTCAACAAGAAATCAGCTAATAACAAATACTGGCAAGGCAGCAGACAAAAGGAACCTTTCTGCACTTCCAATAGAAGCGCAGGGTGGTACAACAATTATGTAAATCAGTATGGAGACTCTCCAGAAAGCTAGGATTGGAGATTCCACTCAAGCCAGCTATTCCCCTACTAGATATATTACCAGAAGAACTGAAATCACAATACTTCAGCAATATATGTACACCCATGTTTATAACAGTGTAATTTGTCACAGCTAAATCTTGGAAACAACCCAGATGCCCACAAAATGAGTAATGGGCACAAAAGATAAGGTACTTTTACACAGTGGAGCATTATTCAGCTATTAAGAAAAGATAAAGTTGAGGCTTTTGTGGATAAATTGATGCAGCTAGAGACTATATTGGTAAGTGAAATAAATCAGATCCACATGTATAAACATATTATTGCACTAGTGTGAGAACCTGAAAGACTAATTAAAGTGTAAAGGATGCAACAGATAATGTGAAAAGCAAAGAATTTGTTCAGTGAAAAGGAAAAACTGGGATGAAGAAAAGGACCAATGAAAGAATGGAAGAAGATAGAAATATTTAGTTATATATCTAGAGTGGTTTGCATGTTTGTTCTCTCAATTTCTGCTGGTCTTTTGAAAGAAGAAGTTAATGTTTTAATTTTTATTCTTTTTTTTTGTCTTTTGAATTTCTTACCATTCTATTGTTATGGTATTTTGTTCATTTGCTTTTTCTTTAAACAAATCTTACATGTTTACATCTGATAGCCTGAGCAACTAATTTGAAGATAGCATTGTATAATATATCAACAATGCCTATTTGTTAAGTGAAATTTTGTATCATTTCTAATGCTGATTTTTTTCTATCACTATTTTATACTCTTTAAAAGATTAAAAAAGAAATTTGAAGTTGTGACCCTGAAATCTCTGAAGTAATTACAACTGAAATACAGAAACAAGTGCAAAGCAGTATAGAAGAAATCAAATCAGAAATAACTCAAAATGAAATCCATAGGGCAGAAAGTTAGAAGACAGAAAACAATGCTACATGCACCAAGATCTCAGAAAAAAGCAGGGGCAGCTGTTCTGTGCACAGACAATCTGAACTTCAAACCAAGAATGATCAAATGAGATAAAGGTCACTACCTACTGGTTAGGGAAAAACTTCAAGAAGGGGAGATAACAGTCATAAATATATATGCATCATCAAGTATGGGAGTACCCAATTATATAAGACAAATTTTAAAGGACATAAAAAATCTCATAACCAATAACACAGTTCTAACTGGGAACATTGACACTCCATTATATTGGAGAGACAGGTCAACTAGACAAAAATTGGAAAAGAGGTGGCAGAACTGAACCAAACCTTTAAACAAATGGACTAAGTGGACATTTACAGAGTGTTCCACCCGACCACATCTGAATACACATTCTTTTCAGCTGCACATGGGATGTTTTCTAAAACAGACCACATACTAGTCCACAGATCATGCTTAAGTAAATAAAAAACCCCAGAAATTATCCCATGTATGTTATCTGACCACAGTGTAACAAAACTGGAAATTAATGTCAAGAATACCCACAAAAACCCCATGAACACATGGAAATTAAAAAACATCCTCATCAGCAACTAGTGGGTTATAGACGAAGTTAAATATTATCTACAAGCCAAGAAAAATGCTATTACAATTTACCAGAACCCATGGGATGCCATGAAAGCTGTCTTAAGAGGACAATTTATAGTGGCAAATATGCAATACAAAATCCGCAGTTGACTCTATCTCATCTCGTTCTTCTACATGTACTGTTTCTAGTGTCATATCAATTATTGCTATACTCTTTTAAAATAAATTAAAAATGAAAATTAAACAGAAAAAGAAAAAATTTCAGGTTTATTGAAAGGAATAGTTAGGGGTTTGGGAGATAGTTCAGTGGAATAAGTGCTTGCCTGGCTAGTGTAAGGTTCTGAGTTCGATTCCTGGTACCACTAAAAAAATCCAACAGTTAATGTTTAATTATATGGCCAATCTTGTGTACCCATATTTGATTATCTGAGTAATAAATTTTATAACAATATAAAAAATAGCAGCTATTGTTAATTTTCTATTTTTGTTCTGAAGTTCTGTACCATTTGTTGTATATGGTTTTGTTTCTCTTTGTTTTTGCTGTTTTGTGTTTTTGTTTCTGTTTTTACTCTTTAAAATAAAAATAAGAAGAAAGACCTTCTGCACTTCTTCTTTCTGTCTCCATATAACTGAGACACATTGATCATAAAAATCATAGTTTCTCTTTTTATATGTAGATTACAGAAACTAGACCTCTTCTCTTCCAAGCAAACTGTAACATCTAGACTTACTGCCCTTGTATAAGGGCTCCTGTCCTGCATCTGGGGCTGGTTGGAGTCCTTCTCCTAGAAGCCAAGAAGGATCAGAAATGTGGGTTTCTCCATTTCATACCATTAGATCATACTTTGTTTTTTGTTCATTCACATTATTCCATAACCAGCCACTTTAATCAAATTTAGCAGAAAAATCCAATTACCCCTTGATTTATGGAATCTATATTGTGTAAAACCTGTTACATAAATTTATCATCCTTTTATTAACCCTGCAGAAGACACAGTGGAAAGGATAGTGTGAATGAGATAGCAGATAGCTAAAAGATAGCAATTCAAGCAGCTGTAACAATAGCCGTGATGCTAGGGTAGATCAACGTTTGCCACGTGCTCCTTGCTGGAGGTGGGGGATGGTAGAGGACGATGCTTTGCAGGATTTCTCCAGCCAAAAGTTTTTACACTTTCTTGTACGTAGTGTAAACTTCCCCTACTGTTCTGTTCCATATAGACAGACACCTAGATAGACACTAGAGACTTGTTTTGATTCCGAAAATTATGAAGCAAAAATATTCTGGGAGGTAAAAGATTAAACAGACTATGTGGTTCATTTTATTTTGTATTTCCTAAGGCATGCTGAACTTCAAGCCATGTAAATCAACTGTTCCTTTCATAACTCTGGGCCTTTGAAAAGGCAATTCGGTCTACTTACTCCCCTTTTTTTCTTCCCTTTTGCACACTTCTTACGCATTGGCACTATTCTCTTTCCAAAACAATTTAAAACCACTTGTTCTATGACATTCTCTCCAAATTTCCCAGAATAGTGAGCTACATTTTATCTTCTGAGAGTTCTCAGTGTTTCACTCTTCTGTCTTTTAATGTGTTTTTTAGATTCATAATTATCTGTACTAGATAATGTGCTACCTAAAACAAAGATTCTATTTTATCTATATCTCATTTCCTAAAATCAAGCACTGTGTTTCTAACAGATGTTTTTGCTTGAGTCGGTATAAGTATTTGTGTAAAATCAGCATGCTAAAAATAGTGCGAAAACACAAATATGGTTGAGAGATGAAGAGAGAAAAGTCAGAAATAATAAGAAATTTTTAAGAATGCCTGTTCCATCATGCTGAACAGGCAATAGAGTCTGGGCATAGTGGCAAATATCTGTAATTTCAGCACCTAAGGAGGCAGAAAACAGGAGGATCAGTGTGAGTCTAAGCTGTGTAGTGAGACCCTTTACCAAAAAAAATTGGTTCATAACTTCAAAATAATAACCAAATCATATTCTGGTAGAGTGTTATCACTTTATTTTTTTCTTTCTCTTACTTTTTTTTACTCTGTAAGAGATTAATTAATACACTGAGTTCAGGCTTTTAGGTTTTTTTTACTTTTTACTAAGAACATTTTGTGATATATTTTGTGTAAGTTCCAAAGTGCTTACTTGTCTCTCTGAGCTTAAAAATATCTGTTTAATCTAATTATAGATTCCCCTCATTTTGGTCAGTTCTACCATAGGTCCAGCTGTGAAATAGGAAAAATCACATAGAAATGTATGAGAAACAAAAACATCCCTATAGCTAAAGACCTTTCAGATTCAAAAGATCTATTTTTGAAAACATTTTATAGGTAAGGAAATAACTCCATAAGGTGCATCTCATTTTACTTACTTCCTACAACTTATTTCGAACAAGTATTATTTAAACAGATGTGGAAATAAAATGGACAAGATAAGTATTAATGAAAGTTAAGATTTCCGTGAAAAAGACTCAGCTTGAAAATCTTAAGCATGGGTTTTGAATCGTTTGCCTTTAAACTAGGTGCCCTTTGAGCACCATCACACTTTATTCTTCATCAATAATAAAACTGATAAAGTCTGTCCTCAGGGAGCTGAGTTTAATTTTGGAAGCCGGCACATTTCCAGTGTTCTGCTGGAATCCATGCCAGACATATATCCAAAGCAGACAAAAATGTACATAAAACCCAAAAAGGATGATTGATGTTCTTGAGAAATGTTATAGGAAGATGCTTCCTGAAGAAATCACTTCTGAAGAAGAATTTTGAAGAACAAAGGGGTTGTAGGGAGTAAGATGCTATGGCGATGGCTTTCATACAGGCAGCCCTCAGGGTGGACGTGGACAGCAGACAATTCTCGATTGAAAGGACTGCAGAGGAAATGAGGCACAGAGTGCAGGAGTGGAAGTGGGGGGAGCTGGAAGGTGGAAGTTAACAGACCATGCAGATACATTTCATCCATTTGTTCGGAAGCGGGAACCCCTACAAAACTATTACATGACTAAAGGTGATTCTTGTGTTTGGGGGGTTTATTTGGAAAGATCATTTAAGCATCATTATGGATAATAGGAAGAAATATGAAATTGGAAGCCTAAAAGAATCCAAGAGTGGTCAAGATAGCTCAGCGGACTTAGTGCCTGCTTAGTCAAGTGCAGGGACCGGGATTTGATCCTGGCACCACAGGCCTCGCCAGCCCCATCCCTGGGTGCACTGAACCTGCTATGGAGTCTGGGTGTGATGGCACATACCTGTCATCCCAGTGCTGGAGAGGCTGAAACCAGGAGGATCGCTATGAGTCTGAGCTGTGTGGTGAGACCCTGTACCAAATACATTTAAAAAAAGAATCCATAACAGTCAACCAGAAGGGAAGAAAGCAAAGCATGAAATACATGAATAGCAGAGTAAGTGGAAAGGAAAGAACATGAAATATTAGATGGGTAAATATCTACAGGGCTTGATGAATGACTTTAGGGTTGACAACAAGCAGAAAGCAGATGTTTCAGGCTTGGAATCCAATAAATTTTAGTACTGTTTAGTCAGAAAATTTATGCAGTTCTGGTTTTTAAAAAAAGTATAAGTTAAGGCTGGATATGTTGGATATGAGCTATATTTGGAATACACGGGCAAGTTAGTAACCACCATTTACTGTGGAAGAAGCAGTGCAACTCCTTGTTTAGAGCTGAAGTAAGTAAAGTTAACATGCCTTGAATTTCACTAAAATCTTATGTTTATAACTAATAAAAATGGTCAGAAATAGTCTAAATTTGTTTTGAAAATCAAGTGTTTCAATCATATATAAAATCCATGTTCTGTCTGTCCACCTCAATTGTCAGGTGTTTGAGAACAGACTGCATCTATTTTATTTAAATCCACATCATAGGACTGGAACTGTGCCTAGAGTAGTTCAGGTAACCAAAATGTACAGGAACCCTTGTGTAGGAGCTGTTCAAATCATCAGATTTGAGCATGGACCTTAGCAAACGGGAATGGGGAAAGCACAAGTATTTGTAACTGATTCTATGGATAGTTTGAGTGGAGACCCACTTGCAGAATACTTACACAAAAATGCACCCCTAAAAGACAAAGTTCAAGAAGCGCATGTCAGTGAAGGTACTCAGCTCAGCCCATGTATTCTCAAGTCATTAAATCAAACCCTTGAATATTAGATGCGACTCCCGGAGATGCTTCTCCTTTCGTTGTTAGCACCATATCCATCGTGATGATTCTCCCATGATTCGCGCCCCTCAGCCAGCCGTGAGCCTCGCTTGAAAGTATAGCCTCTTTCCCTTCTGTCCTTGGAGGTGCACGATGCCATGAATGACATCTGAGGTGCCAGTAGCTGTGGTAGGACATTTAAAGCCCAGGCCTGAGCAGCTGCTGCTTCCGTTCTCTCCCATATATAGTGAGGTGTAGGTGTTCCTTCCACTTGGAGACAGCTCACAACTAACTTCAGTGCTGTTGCTATTAAAACATGAGAGAACTGTAACATCTTCAAGTAGGAAAATCTGATTTGTTTCATGCTATTCTGGAAAAAAAGTTTCTAATTAGACTCAGAGAAGGTGACAATGCAGTGGGTGTGTGAAGTTACCCGCCTGCAGCTGCGTGCTTCTCCTTCTTACTTGCTTGGCAGGGAAGACTCTGCTGTGCTCTGTTTGGACTGGGAGACAGATGTATTCTCAGGCTTCCTGTCAACAGCTGGCCATTGGCTTCGTGCTCAAGTATTTTTGGCTCAAATGAAGGAAATGTCTAAGGGGGCTTCTCTAACCATAACCAAAACAGTTTTTCCATATACTTGATATTAGCAGCAACACAAACTGATTTCCCATCTTCTATTACATTCCCCGATACAAAGAGGGCTAAAAAGGGTCAAAAGTGAAGACCGGTTAAGAAGTTGCTTTTGGGTTTTCACTGATGAGAGCCTGAACTAAAATAGTATTAGTAGGATTTTACAGAAATGAAGGGAATTAAAATATACAAAGAGTTACAAATTGTTTAACTTGGTGCCGGTTACTAGTAAGCAAGTTCAAGGTCAGCGGGCATCTACCATGTCCCCACAGACTATAAAGATTGCCATCACATTTTCACCTTCTCTATGATTTTTTCTTCTGTTACTGTCCAAATATTTGTTATTTCTTATTAAATATTTAATATTTATCATTTAGTTGAAACTACACAAAGGCAGGGACCATCTCTGTTTTTTACCCAATATCTTTACAAATTGATGAAGTGAATAAATGCCCTTAATTAAAGTTTGGATCACAGTATCTATTATGTATCTAATATATTACACATATATTACATTGGATAACTGTAATACTGATTCCTACTGATGTACTGAATAAAACAATTAATGCTTAATTTTTTCTTCTCCTTTTTAATTTCATATAATTTGTTTTTACCAATTTTGCATGGTTATACCAGGTGATTTAAGCAATTGATTTAAAGACAATATTATGCATTATAACAACCATTGTCAAATTCCCATTATTTTCTTTAGTGAAATTCTATATCATTTTAATGAGATTTTTTTGTATGTTGTTTACTACTTTTATTACTTTTTAAAAAATAAAAAATTTAATGAATAAAAAATTTGAAAAATATTAAAAATTTTAAAAATAACTTCAAGATTTAGATCATTTGTCAAAGAAACTAGTACTGGCCACATTTCAGATCAAATTGCTTGAAACAGCAGTCTGGACTCAGATTTCTTTATGGGACACTTAGATTAGTATTCATTAATATGTACACAGAAATGGAAGACAGTGAAGGCTATGTAATCTCCCATAGTCTTATTTTTTGACCCCTGCTTCCAAATTTATATGCTTAATCCCTAAAGACCAAAGTGATGTATTATTCTGTGGAGTTTTAGGCAGGTACAATACTGGGTCAGGCGGTGGAACCCTCAAGTTAAGAACAGCATCACCTAAGAAGAGATGCTAGACTGCATTCAACTCTTTCTCTCTCCAGTGAGGACAAGAGGAAATGTCAAGTATCTCTAAGCCTGGAAGAGGACCAGAGACTTTCATCAGATGCCTTCTAATGGAATCCAGAACTAAAACATAATGACTCTTCCAGGCCACAGTATTTTTGTTGTAGTTGTCCAAGAAGACAAAAACACAATCTATGAGAAGTTTTCAGAGTAAGAGAAGACATGTAAGAACTCAGAGATAATAAAGATTAAGAACAGGTAGAGACAACCCTATTTGTCTAAATTTAATTAAATAAGCTGATGAATTAAAAGTAAGTTTGAGTTTACCACCCAAAATCTTGTTGAATATCTTCCTAATGGCCGGTTATATGGAGTTTGGGCAATGAAAAACAAATCTGTAGAAGGTAATATAGATTCTGTTACTGTCTAATTTTCGATAGTTCTTTGCCTCTGTGACAATGGAGAATGCTTTTTCTCTCCCCTCTACGATTGACCACAGATAATACTGTCAGTGACGAACTTTATCAACTTTATTCCTAAGTAGATATGCTGTTTTTCAGGAAACAGCCTTAAGAAAACTTCTGTGCTTTTTAACTGTAATTTTTCCTTCTAGTTCTGTATAGTATATCAATTCTAGTGGATTTTTGTGAGACTTTACAGTGATAGGCCCGGTTTCCTTTCTAATCACTTTGGTAGGAAGAGAGCTCTTCATAGTGACCTTCAAGTGATTTGTTTCTTGTGTTGCTGTCACAGTCTCTGAAATGTTTGACTGCAAATAGCTTATTGTTACTAGGGCCCCAGTGTCTTTTGTCCAAACTTCCATGTATATGCAAGTGTAGGTTGCAAACATAACTCTCAAATTATTTAGCCTGCAAGCCATAATCTGGAAGAAGTAGTACTCTACTAGCAGTCCAAACACATTTGAACAGAAACAAAAAATACTGTCACTAATCTGGACCTGTAAAACATCCATCATCTCTATAACCAGGTTTAAAACAAATTCATCGCCAAATGTCCTGCATGGAGCTGGAGAACCTGATACAAAGAACAATGCTGAGCATGTCAAAGGGCGCACAAAGCTCATCAAACTGTGCGGGGGAACCATTGGTTAGCAAAAACCTCCAAAGAGCAATAACCTTGGTCTGATGTGTAGCAGGTGCACATGCTGCACAGGAATTAGGCTATCTTCTGATGCCAGCGAAAGGCCAGGTCCCCACACTACTAAAAGAATGTGATGACTTCCTTAGTTTCCTGGAATGTTGCTAAATTGAATCCAAGCTGCCATTGTAGCAAATAGAGACTGCATCATTTGTAGGATTTTAACTATCACAGGTAAACCATGGAGCTTGAGGAAGAGATTATTTGGCTTCTAATGCTGTCAATTTAATTTTCTGTCTAAGCACCTGCTAAAAGGCCAGCTAAATCATTTGCCAAAGTGAAACGCATCAGACTGAAAGCCCATGTTGTATTTATTCTCATGGAGGCACATTCCTTAAGAAGTCTGCCAAAGTCTGCAAGCTGGAATGAATTTCTCAGAGTGCTTTATAACAATTGAAAATTCAGGTGAAGTATGGATTAAAATATGGGGCATCTTTTGGTAGGTTTTGTGGTACATATGTCTCCGATTTTAATTATTCTAGTTGGGAGCCTATCTTGTGCATTGTCACACTGCTCCTGCCACCAGCTCTGTGCCACCCTCACAGTCTCCACAAACGATGCTGATAATTAATAGGCAAGAAATCCCAACTGTCCTCCCACTTCCTGAGTAGACAGAATCAGGGCAGACGTAGTTTTGTGCGAAATTTAAGAACTTACTCTACCCTTTGAAAGCAAAACAATTTCTAATTTGCATCTTCTTGATATTTTCTTAATGTAAAAATAGAAGCAAATTATTAATATGTATGTTAATTAGTACTGGCATTCAATTCTGCAAGCTTGTTGGAGCAAAAGAAAAGACAAAACCTACCTTCAAACCTCTAGCATCCTCAACAATAGAAAATAACTTGAGTAAAAAAGTGGAAACTATAGTTTTAAAATACAGTGGAAAATTCCACAATTTGTAAAAACTTCAAAACGTTTAATGGCAATGACTGTAAATCTGACTATTGTCTCTAGAGTTTAGCTTACTTATTTTCTTTGGGATGCCTATAATAACAAAATCATAGGTCTGGGGAATATATTTCTCAGATTTAAGCGTTCTTCATGCCTTTGCAGACTATAGATAGTTTGGTGAATATCTCGATGTGAACACCTTTAAATCAGATTTAAACATTCATTTCAGATTTTATATTATAGGAATATATTTGGGACACTTAACTATTATTAGGATTTATCACGTATGTTATAAAAAATGGCAGAACATCACTCCTTGATTGTGATGAATGTACTGTACTGTGTTTATAAGGCAGTGGGGCCCAAGGGCATAACTTTTGAAAACAGTGCTTTTTAATGCAGCGGAATAGCAACAAAGCTCTCAGAGGTCCATTTACCATGACCCGTCCCATGTGCGTAGTTGTGTCCATGTGGTAAGTTTTTAATCTTCTTTAAGGGTACTGACTATGATTCATTGAAATATGTTACTATATTGTATGTCATTATATCTTCCACATGCAGGGAAAAGCCTTATTTTTCATTGTTTTTACTTTAAAATCTGTAGGGCATATGAGAAGTCATATAAATCTAAGAAGAAAGTACAAAGAAAATGAGAAATTTGGGAAGATTTTGTCATGCCTTATCACTGCACTCACACTATTTTTCCCAGGCAGCCCAACTGAGCAACACTTGTTTCTCTAAAACAGCTGTGCTGCTTGCATTTGCTACTGTGAGCTGAACAAAGAAAGGCAACTTGCAGGAGGTGCTCCCAATCGGTGCGGTTTAAGAGCTATTGCTAAACATTTCCTAGCTGAATAGCTAGACTGGTAAACCTAAACAAGAAGCAAAAATGAATTTCTCAGCTGAAAACCAATAATGTATAGGAGTTGAGCTGCAGATATACACAATGAAAAAGAGGGCAAAGGAGCCATTACTAGTAGTCTAGGTCTTATTGATACCTGCATTACTTGACAAATTAAGAGTTAAGGACATGAATTCATCCCCACTTCATCAGTCTAGAGATTTTTATGCCATGAAGTTTATGCTATGATAGAGGTGGAATTCTGAATTGTTTTTCTTGATCTTCAGGCTGAAAGCACAGATTATTTAAAAATGTTTATACCAGGGAGAATGCAAAAGCCTGGTACAAGGTCAAATGGCATTGACATGAAATATGATCAGTTCTTAAGTTTCCAATTAGAGAAAGAAAATGTTGCTTGAAAAAAGGAGAGAAGGGGGAGGGAGGAAGAGAGGGGGCAGTAGGAGGAGAAGTGGAGAGGGGGAGGGGATGGGGAGAAAACACAATACTGTTTTGGAAATGTCTGCTAATGAAATATTAGCCTTTTGTTTACTACATGCAACCTAATTCCTCAAATAAAATTGAACTGCTTACGAGGTTTTCAGTAGTTGTTATTTTAATTTAAATTTGATATTTTCATTTTAATTCTCTTTAAATGAAAGCTCTTTCTCTTTTATTTTCAAAACTACTCCACTGAAAGAAAATATCATATGCATCCAATGGAGAATATGCCACTATAAAAAAGAACAAAACTTTCTTGTTTGCAGGAAAATGGAGAGATCCTGTAATCTTCGTGTGGTGCAAGAAGGCAGACTCAGAAAGACAAATAGCCCATGTCTCCCTAATATGTGGAAACTAGAAAAATGACCAGAAAGTAGAAGGGAGACTGTTATTAGGCAAGAGATAGAAAAAGAATGGAAAGGGAGAAGCAAGCAAGCCACCTCAGGCTATCACATCCTGAGATGAACATCCTGTCTGGTTAAAGTCAGCTTTAGTCACTAGCAAACCCCTTGTGTCACGTGTTACTAACTTTGCACAAGTATAAATAAAAGAACATTTTTTGTGGAAATATATATATATATATATATATATATATATATATGGATATATAAGGTAGTCTAGAGATATAGCTACTTTCTTTTAGTGCATTGAGAAGAAGGGTTTGTACTAATATTGTTTAGACAAGATATCATGTCTATATCTTGTCATCTGAATAACTATTATGAAACAACAATATGCAATGTATTAATTATTGTAACTGTCCTGCTATCCTGTTTTGAAGCAGTCTCATTTTGCTATTTTACCTTTTTTCTCATTAAAATGAATAAAATAAATGAATAATAAAAAAGAAGGGAAGGGAAGACAAGGATGTTTTAAAGGGGACAGGAGCATAATCCAAATAGATTTTATACCCTGAAGCCACAACAAAAAGTGTGAATCTAAAGGAAGACAGAGGAAGATGGTGGAGGTGATTAAAATATGTCATGGATTTGAATCTCCCAGACTAAACCTCATTACTTTGTGTAATCCATAGGCACTAAATAAAAAAGAAGAGAAAGGAGGTTCATTTTAGGTTCTTTTGCTGTGTTCAAATAAATTAAAAATGGATTATGAGCTTGTTTTTTGATGAACAACTAAATATCCCTTTCTTTGTTGAAATGACAGCTTCTGTTAATTACACTGCAGGCAACTGTACCCCCGTGGTAGAGCATGATTGTGCAAGTTGCTCACAGGAGCAATTTTAACAATATAATTCCTTTTGGTAAATCATTATTTTTATTGTACATAAGAACAGGATAGAGTTTCACAGTTTGGTGTGTTGTATTCTGGGTACTCATAAGGTACTGACACCGAACATATTTTTCATTAGTGAGTATTCCCTTCTTTTTCTCACTTATCTCTTTGAAGTGTTTTCCAGTATAAATCTAAGTGATTACCAGTTCTGCCACAAAACCGAATGAAATAATTTGCTCTGATTCCTTCAGGTTACCAATGTGTCCCTGAACATTTTATCCTCTACACTTGAACATTCTTCCACTTTCAGTTTTGGTCAACAATTCACCCCACCTAACAAGCCTCTGTCTTTCCTAGAGCAGAACCTATTATTCTAAAAATGGTAAGTATAAGATTGAAAGTTTAGTATCATCAAATTCTATATGCTCTTTGACCATGTCTGAAGGAAGCTCTGAGATTTCAGTTCACAGTGTTTGTAGGAATCATTTAGTGGAAATACATGTGACAGATGGCCACAGTGCCTGAGACAATTAAGCCCCAGGGATAGAAGAGTAGTATGTAAGGCAAGGAGAATTTTCCATCAGTTCACATGATACCTTAGGGGTTTAAGTAAACCAGTGTTATCCATCTTGAATATGGGTCCCACAAAACCCTACTTTTATGTCACCTGCATTCTCTTTGGCTGTCTCTATGAAAAAAGTTTTTATTTTTTATTATTATGTATATATTTTGTACAGGGTCTCACTATGCAGCTCGGACTCCTAGTGGTACTCCTGTTTCAGCCTCCCCAGATCTGGGATTACAGGCATGTGCCACCACACCCAGTCTCAGTGGCTGGCTCAATGTGTAATCCATAGGCACTAAATAAAAAAGAAAAGAAAAGAGGTTCATTTTAGGTTCTTTTGCTGTGTTCAAATAAATTAAAAATGGATTATGAGCTTGTGGGATGAAGCCAGAGTGGACCCTTATGAAAATTAAAGAACACAAAAAAAATTGCTTATTTGAATAATTTAGCTTGACTGGGTTTAAGAAACAAGATCAGTTTCCATGAAAATCCACGAACGTTTTAAATGCATGATTTACTTTCATTTGTTCTGTTGTAGAATATACCAGAACCAGAATAAAATGCAGCAGTTTAAATTACTCCACTTAATGATATCGGTGCAGCTTGTAACAGATTGTGGCTGCCAGCATTCTGAGTCAGCTCTTCCTCCAAATGCCCCATCTCCCTCTTCACACACACAACACCCTATTTAGTGCTGTATGATGGAATTTTACCAAAATATCTGCAGAATGTTATTCAGAACCTTCATCATTATTTTGAAAGTTTGTTTTTTTAAGATAAAGCATAGGAAATCTTTTATGAATTGGGAAAATTATTTGTTTGTTTATTTGTGCTTGAGGATTACAGTAAACTGGCTAGTGCAGGAAAACTCCTACATCCCAGAAAACTTTAGTCCTATTGCCTTGTAAAGTCATTGCCAAGTTTTCAAAAAGGCATCTGAACTATTATTCCAATTCACCACTGTTTCGCCTCCATGGCAGATGGTGTTCACTTATGCCGGGGACACAGCTGAAGCCACGCAGTGTAAGTGCCATTCCATTGCTAAGGCTTTGGATTTCCTTGCTCGGTAGAACTTGTATGCCAGGGAGTAACAGCCTGTCTATCTTCTGCACTCGGCCACTGGCATCTGGTGTCCACCTTGGTCCTCCATGTTCTCCAGCCTTTCACAATTTCTGTGGGTCACAGCTGCTCCTTTTGCAAACCATTCTCTTATCTTTTGGCGAGTACACTGCTTTCTATGCTTTACTTAAAATTCCTCATTGTGTATGTTTAGTCCTTAATCTCAGTGTTTCTTTGGTTTAAATACCTGGACAGTCTCATGGAAGCAAGCCCTAAGTTCTAACATCCAGGCTGTCTAAAAGTTGAATGAAAAAAGAATGCATGACTGTTGGCTTCAGGAAGACCAGACTGGACCTCAACTCTGCCACTTACAATCAATGTAACTTGGTGGAAGACATTTGACATTCACTCTTTGCAAAAATGGAAATAATCATTCTGCTGAAACCTCACAGAATTTGACAAATTAACAAAAAATGAATATTTGGTGCCTATGTCATATATGATGCTGGTCTCCACTGCCAATTTTGTAATAGTTTCAAGTTCCCAACACTGGACCTATCTTGCACATGTTTATTCTTTTATCATTCATATCATCTGATTGCCATGCTCTCTTAATTATGAACTACCTCTATTTTTCTGGATATGGCAAAGTGGAAGAGGACCAAGGCAAAGTGGGGGGAGGAGCAAGGAATGGAATGAAAAAGAATTCCTGGGTGCCATGGTGCATGTGTCTCAAACCAGACCTGCTGCTATATTTTACATGGGAATTTCTCTCCATTTTCATCCCATTCAAAGTTAAAATTTAAATAACTTAAAATTTAAAACTTAATTTAGTTCCATTTAATTTTCATTTGTAAACATAATTTCAAAATTAGTACATGCTATGTAGATTGGGGCTGCAGTAGGAATGAGAATGCTGCATCCCTTGGGAGGTATTACTAAGTAGGGTCTGGTCATAGAGTCAGACCATTTGAGGTAAAAAGCTGTGTCAACAATTTACTAGCTACTTGGGAAAAGTCATTTAATTTATGTTTATTTCTGGATTCTCATCTCTAGCAAACATATAATAACCATATTTCAACTCAAAATGTTGCTAAGTGAAACACAAAGCATAATGCTATAAACGCGTTTAGCACACAGAAAGCACTTGCAATTATTAATTATCATTAGAGAAATTTCTTTCAGCCTTGATCTCCCATTTTGACACCTACTGTGGTAGCTTCTTTCTTTTATATCAAAATGAAGTTTTCAGATTTTCACCCTTATTAGCTTTATTTCTCCTAATTCTTATCTTTTATTGGGGTATCATTATGTACTGCTTTCAGTACATAATGCTTATGTTCCTTGAGGGGAAACGGCCTGTGCTCCATGGCGCATCTTTTTTTTTTTTTTTTCACTTTGCTCTTCTCCCTCTCTTCTCTCCAAATCTTGGTCTCCTTCAAATTTTCAAAAGCCCTACACCCTTCTATCTGTCTCTTTCCTTATTCTTTAAGTTATTTATATTTTGTGACTATAGTACGGAGGAACAACACAATATTTAAGTTTGTGTGCTGGCTTCGTTTCCTTTAATATTATGGTCACACAAAAAAATCCATTTTCCTACAAAAGACTCCAGTTTTTCTTCCTTTTTTCTATTTTAAAAAGCAAAAACAATAACCAATAACAAAGACAAAAGCATGGCAGTGTACAACAATGCAAATGTTACAGAATTTCAAAATAAGAATAGAAAATTGACAATGGTTTTTATATTATGCGTTGTTTTCATCAAATGTGTTGTTCAGATTACCAGATAAAGGTATGCAACATTGGTCAAATAATTAAACATTAACTTTCCTTTCAATAAACTTTAATTTTTGTCTTATCCTTTCTACTTTTATTTTTTAATTTATTTTAGAGACTATAATATCTTTCTTAATGATAAATTAAATTATATCAGAGTGAACCTTTACTATATATTTTTTTCTATATTTATACATATTCAACTTTCAAAATTTAGCTATTAAGAGTTGTGATACTTTAAACATGGGTATGCATGTATCATTCTAATATGAGGATGTCTATCTCATTGAGGAAGACTCTTAGGAAGGGAATAGCAGAGTAAAGAGTTTCTACTTTTAATTTTTTCCAAAATCTTCACATTGTCTTACATAGAAACTTAAAGTTTTCTGTCTGAAATCAAGAACAAGACAAAGACGTCTGTGATCTCCAGAGACATTAGTCAGAGACATCAGCTCAGAAAGAAACAAAAGGGGTACTTATATGAAAGAAGTCAAATTATTTTTATTTGCAGATGACATGGTACTCTACATAGAAGATTGGAAGAAATTCCAGTGCAAGACTACTGAAGTTAATGACCAAATTTGGCAACATGTCAAGATACAAAATCAGCACACCAAAGTGAATAGCATTCCTGTACCCTCGTAATGAACTCACTGAGAAAGAAATCAGGAAAACAGCACCATTCACAGTAGCATCAAGAAAAATGAAATAATTAGAAATTAACCTAGCCAAGGAAATAAACAACCTTTACAATAAAGATCACAGTTCGCTGATAAGTGAGATCAAATAGTTCATCCGAAAATGGAGGACAGCCCCTGTGCACAGGCAGACAGCAGAATCCATATAGTTAAAATGGTTACACTTTCAAAACTTGTATACAAATGTAACATGGTTCCCATACAAATCTCAACAGTATTATTATACAAAGAAAAAACAATCCTATTATTCATATGGAACCAGAAGATACCCAACGTAGCAAAAAGAATCCTGAGTCACAAGAGCAAAGCAAGGCACATCACAAACTTAGATTTCAAGTTATGTTCTCTTCACTGTAACCAAATCACTCCAAGTTTTTGATACCTGCTTAAACTCAAACATCAAGTCACAGCAGGTATTCAATATTTCTCTCTTCTCTAATCTTTAGGTGTCTGATTGTTAGCATAATTTGTCTATAGCATAAATTTTTTCTCAGTAAGAACCATACCTATCTATGCATCTTTATTTTGACCTGGGGCACCATCAGATTCAATATTTCTACCTAAGTAGTTCCCCTATTTTCTCTTTTGCTGACAATCTATTTCAAACTCTTTTTTGTATGTATCATTGCATATTTGTAGTTGTAGTGGTTGATGCATTGTGTCAACTTGAATAGCTAAAAGCTTAACTAAACCATGGGGCTCAGCAATTGTGCAGCCTAGGGCATAGAGGCCCCACCCTAGGGCATGGAGGGCCCACATAGAGTGACTCATCACTTAAAGGATATAATAGGGAATTGAGGAAGGATAGAACATTTCCTTTCCTCAGAGGAGCTCCTAAGCTCCTGTCTTCATAGTCACTTTGGCCATTGTCCCTGGGCTGCTAGCACAGACTCTTCAGCTTCCACCTTTGACCCTGCAGCCTCTGGTGCGACTCATCAGCCTCCCATCACAGACCCATCAGCCTCCTCATCAGCTTTTGGTTACAGACTCATGGGCCTCCCGATTCAGACATGCATGGAACACTGCACTGAGTTCCAGACTTTGAACTGAATCCTTCAGCCTTTAGCATGCAGATGCCCTCTGCATACTTCCTCATTCAACTCTGTGGCTGACCGTCATAAGCCAATCTTCTAACATCTTATACATTTGTACATCTTGTGATATAGCTATTTCTCTAGGAAAACCCTGGCTGATATAGTAGGACACCATGTTTACTTACATTCAATGTGAGAAATTTGTACATGAATTTCCCAAACCAACCATTCTTATACTCCTTCTGTGTTTAGAATAATTGTGTTCTGTTGGAAATTTACTGAGTCACTTACCCTGTCGCCATGCTTACATCTTTCTTCTGCAGCCACACTGACCTCTTGCTGTTTCTAAAGCAAATATTCATTCATCTTAGGAAAGTTACACCTGCTTTTCCCTTTAACTACAAAGAATGCTTGTCCTTGGGGGCTCTCATTTTATTCACGTCTCTGCTTAAATACCACCAATCCAGAGAACTCTTCTACCTCCCTCAGATTGTCTCATTTTTCTTATAGCATTTAATATCCATAGCCATTAATTTTATATGTTTATTTGTTTGTCTCTCCTGCTACAAGATAGCTATTGTGCATTTCATTCAATATTCTAAAATTAGGTCCTTTTGCATAGATTCTCAATAAATATTTCTCATGTGTATCAATTAATATATTTTACTAAGCATCCTTAGCCACAAATAATTCTAACAAATTAAAGTGTAGGTAGTATTCATTGGACTTTGTGACATGTGTTGTGTCATTGAACAAAACATATTGGCTCTAGAAAAAAATCTGGTTCAAATCCAGAAATTCTTGGTTATTTTATGAGTGCCTTTCAGTAAATTGTTCTCTAAGACCTCTATTAATAAAACAAGGAGACCCATCTATTTGACCAAACACCATTCTATAACACAGACACACAGGAACACACATACATATACAAGCATACATGTATGTGGTTGTATTTGTACACATGGATATTTTATTATGTTAATTGCTGTGCAAATTATGTAATATACTAACATTTCCTAGTTAAAATTGAAATCTGAAACATTCCCTGGAAGTCTCAGAGGTGCATTTTTTAAAGGTGATTGGATACAGAGGTGCTATGCTCATCAATGGATTGAGGTTAATGTGTTATGTACTGCAGCAAAGTTGGAAGAGGTGTATGACTGAGATTGTGTCCTTGGGTGGCTGTCTCCCTCCCTGGCTCTTCCTTTCTTTCTTTTTCTTGGCTCCCATAGATAGAGCAGCCTTCCTCTCTCCTGCCCTTCCCTTGCAGTTTCTGCCTAGCAGCTGGCTAAACATGTATGGACGGAGGCCACAATAAATGCTCTCTCCTTTCAGTTATGTGTATTATGTGTTATACCTAATACATGTAGCAATTATGATTACATGATTGGTACATCATTTTGGCAGGTTATTGTGTCTGATGGATACCAACTGCTTAGTAAGAATTTCATGAATGAATGAATGAATGAATGAATGAATGAATGAATGTCTTTTGAACACTCATTATTCCAGATAACTACATGGTCATAGGAGTTGATTAACTTTAATTTCTGAGTATTGTTTGGAGTTGAATGTCTACCACATGTCTACCAAACTGTCTACCACATTGTGCATATATACATACCACATTGCTCATAGATAGATAGATGATAGATAGATAGATGATATAGATATAGATATATGTAACTGCAATCACTGAAAGTAAGTCTTTCTTTTATGATCAGAAAGTACTGTTTGCAAATGAAAGAAAATCAAATGTCAAATCACTCCATGAATCTCCCAGCTACTTTGAGGTAAGCCTCATTTTATATAACTAAATGACATAACCCAGTTAACTAACTAAAGTTAGTTAGTGTTTGGACTTTAGTTAGCTAACTGGATTGTGTTTCTTGGGAAAATAGTATACAAATATTAGGTATTCTAGTTCAAATGAAAATCTGAAGTGGTAAGAGATTGTAAAAATATATGAGAATCTTGAAATTAAGGACAAAAATTTTAGGAATGTATCAGTTCAAATGGTGCTTAAGTGAAACTATATTATGATCCAAAACATTGCAAAGACCAAAACAGTAAAGAATTCCAGCAGGTTCACAGATTTCAGAAAAGTGCTGCACTGTGTGCATGCAGAGACTGTCAGGTGGCTTCATGTTTAAAGTTTCCCCAAAGATATTAAGCAGGGCATCGAGAGGCAGAGATGTTTAGCAGATGCGGTGGAAGCAAACATGGCCGCAGACAGGGGAATCTTAGAGCCAATGCGTTGAGCATCCAAATATCTCTACTATGGAGACAGGAAGTGGACAAGAGATGGAGAGAATGACTGAAAGTACAAAACAAAATGCTGGAAGCAAAATATCTTGCTAGCTTTCCAACCAGACTTCTATATAAAAACTATATTTTTTAAACTTGATTTTAATTCTCACTGTGGTGCGGATACCCTAAAACTTAGCAACAATTCTAACTGCCCTTAATTTAGGACAAGTCATCAATGTCTCTTTCTTTCAAATAAAGATGCATTTATTATCTTTTGACTGCTAAACTAGATTTTTAAATGTTTAAAAATAGTTATTTATACTTAATTTAAACATGTTTATGTCGAGCTTTACTTACTTCGTCAGATGCTGAAGTAAGCCATCTCATTCCATGGAGTTTTACTGTCACAAAGGAAATTGCTACATTTTACTTCTTCTCTCAAGTCAACTCCAAGAATCAGATTGTAGATGTATTAATTTTTTCATTAACTTTACTGAAAAGCAATCATTACATAGCATATTAAAAATTGTAGACAAATAGTGAAATGTGAAAGATATAATAGTAGAGTCAATTTTACAGAAATATTTCTGAAATGAATACATAATAAATTGCTCATTGTAAGTGAATTATTTATAAACTTAAATGAATATAACAATAAAAATTGTTCAAAATAAAAATGAAAAAATAATTTAAAGATCAATCATATAACAGATTGCTCTGTGTGAAAATAAGAAAACTTATATTCATATAATTAGAATTCTCAAAGTAGGAAGGGATAGACAATAAGTCTTTAAAGATTTAAAGTTTCTGAATGTAGTTGAACTTGTAATACTACATTTCCAAGAAAAATGAACCTTATTCACAAGAAATTTGAATAAAATCATACCAAGATACACAAAAATGAAATTGTCCAAAACTAATTATAAAGAAAAAATCATTAAAGCATATACATAAAAAGAAATATACTAGCTATGGAAGAAAAAAATTAAATAGCATCTTAGAATATTATGCTTCTTCTGGAGGGTTAACAACTTAAATTTATAGACCAAAAATGAGAGAAAAGAAGGCTACAAGGAGCCAACATTTTGCTTTTTGTTTTTGTTTTTGTTTTTTTAGAGCCAACATTTTGGCTCTAGCCATTCAAGGTCTGTGAAGACTCAGAACATAAGAAAACCTATACTGTAACATCATGCAATTCAGTGGTATTCCAAATTTTCTGATCAAGAAGATTATTGGGCCACAGAGTAAAGTGATCAATGATGTATATTGTGCCTAAGGAGAGTCACATGGAGAGAAAAAATTTTCCCAGGCTTTCACAGAGAGGAAATTGGTCAAGCCATGGCCGTGACTCATCCACACGACTGACACTGACAAAAGATCTACAAACTATGGTATAGAGTTCCAGGGTAAATCTGAGGGGATTTGACTGACCTTGTCAGATACAAAAGTTGCATTTCTTGTTATATATGTCTTACTTTATCTTAGTCTTAAACATCTGTCAGAAAAGTCCAAAAACAGGGTATTAAAAATAAAGCCATATTAATAGGCTGAGCTGTAAAACACTCAAGTCAACAACTTCTGACATTGCCAGTCAGAACCCACTACTATTATGGACTACTGGCCTACATTGGATTATTTTGCTGAATTCATGCACTTACAACATTTAAATGGCAATGGAATACTCATCTCTGACAAAACTAAGCAAAAAGGAGATATAAATGAAGGATTATTTTGTATCTGTGTATACAAAATAATTAGGATAGATATATAACTACTTTCTATTAATACAATGTGAAGAAAGATTTACAGTAATAATGTTTTGACAAGATAGCACATCTGCATCTTATACTATGAATAATTACTGTGAAGACAACAATATGTAATGTATTAATTATTGTAACTGTCCTACTAACCTATTTTGAAACTGTCTCATTGCTATTTGTTTCTCAATAAAATTAAACAAATTAAATAGAATCTTTTTCTGCATTAGAAGGAAAAAAAGACCAAGTACATAAGAAACTAGACTAACTAATTTAAAGAACTGAAAGAAAAAAAAACTATCATCTTTGAATTTTATACTTAGCAAACATGTCTTTAAAAACTAAAAGAGAAAAATTTTCCAGTTACACAACTCCTAATATTCCAGTATCTCCAGATGTAGCATGTAGGAAATAACAAAGAACATAATTCAGAAGGCAAGAGAAGTTGTTGTATGGTCCTGGATAAGTAACTAAAAGCTGTCAAAATGATAGTTGTGTAGGACTATGTAAAATATATTACATCAACCCATTTAAAAGGTCATTAAATATTCCCATGAAACAGTATCAATCTTATGTCAGATTATACATATTTGTGTGTGTGTGTGTGTGTGTGTGTGTATGTGTGTGTGTAAAAGACAAGGAAGAAGTAATATAAAGTCAATGGATAATGGAAATACACTTTTTAAAATTTCTAATACTAGAAGAAAGATCATACCATGTCTCCTTTTTTTTTGTTTTCAGTGTCTCACCAGACTCATAGTGATTCTCCTCATTTCTGTTTCCCTGCTTCTGGGATTACAGGTGCAGGCCACCATGCCAAGACTCCTTCACCCTCTCAGAGCATCCGGGGGTGGGGCTGGTGTGGCATGTGGGGCCAGAGCTCAAACCTTGGCCCCTGTGTACCTTGTCTTTTAACCTGATTGTAAGTCAACGCTATAGTATGTCTTAAAACAAAAATTAAGTGTAAGCAACATTCAGAAAATTAAATTTCAATTAATTGAAAATTAAGTGTTTTAAAACAATTGAACTAAAATGTTTTCATGATAGTAAAGAATTACTAAGAATAAAAACATAAGATTAATACTGGAATGGCAAATAAATGACCAGCTTTTAACAGTTTAGGGATAAGATATCACACAAAGTTCTAGTGTGTCATGGGTCTGGACAGTGCCCATGATGCTTCTTGGTGGTCAGGTGTCACTTGTGGGACTGAGCTGCTGTTATTTCCTTGGCATTCACCCTGAAAACCAGACAGAATCATGACCCATAGAGTGCAGGAGAATTCCATTTGTAGAGTATGTTTATGGAATTATTTTGTGGCTGTATGTAAGAGAACAACTGAAGGACTGCTTTTGTATACCTCTTATTCTCCCATGTTTAATTGTTTGCCTTCTTTAGAGGGTTAATTCTATTTTCATTCATGGAGTTGTAGTCATTTTGATCCCTCTCTAGAACATCTTTTAGTAGTCTCCATAGGCTTGGCTTTGTCGTAATGAAAGTCTTTAGTTGTTCTTTCTCATGGAAGTATTTTGCTTCTCCTTATACATGAAAGAGTTTTGCATGGTATATCAGTCTGGGTTGGAATTTGCTTCTTGTAAGGCTTGAAGTATTTTGTTCCATGCTCTTCTTGACTTGATGGTTTGTGAAGAGAGATGTGCTGTTACTCTGATGGGCTTTCCTATAAAGGTGATCTGTTTCTTTTCTTTAGCCACTTTTAGAATACTCTTCCTGTACTGAATTTCTCAGATCTTGATTATTATATGTCTGTTTGTTTTTACTTGGGTTGATATTATTTGGAGTTTTATATGCTTTAGTTACCTGAATGTCAGATTGTTTTCCTTTATTTTGGAATTTTTTTATTACTTCCTTTCCTTTTTTTTCATATCATTTATATTGACTCCTTCTTTCTCATTGACACCTAAAATTCTTATGTTGTTCATCTTTGCATCATCTTGAAAATGTTGAACTATTTTTTCCTACAGCCTCGTTGTTTTTAAGAGATCTTTTCTTACTTTTTCATTAGCTGCAATGGTGTCTTTAAGGTCTAAAAGTGTATTTTCAATTTCATTGAAATGGTTTTGCCAGCTTGTGATTGAGGTTTTAATTTCCTGTATATCACTTTGAATCTGCTTCATGCATTCTATTTTTTCCTAAATTTCCTATTCAAGGATTCCGTCATTTTCTATTCTCCTCAATTTTTTTTTATCAGTGTCTTCTTTAGAAGCACTTAGTACTTCCTCCATTATACCTTTCCTCTATAACTTTCACCATTATTTTCTTTACTTCAAACACTATTATTTCAGAGATTTCAGGTGTGTGATTTCCAGTTTCTTCTATGCTAGTGTGTCCTGCATTTGTACTGGAGGACTCGGGGCCTGAGAATGCATTTTGCTCCTTCTTTTTGTCATTTTGTATAGCACTGTCTTCTGACTTTGGTGTACAGCTTAAATAGAGTTACTACCTTAGCACCAGGTCTGGATCTATCAAGTTCAAATTCATCCAGGTGGGTGTGGTTTAGGTCTTGTTGCTGTGCTCCATTTCTTCCTGCTGCAGCCCTTAGAGGTGTACCCTCTGCACCACTCTGGCAAGAAGTTCTGCTCCTAGATCAGATGGGTTGGTCTTGCCTCTAGCCTCTCTGCAGGAAGTTCTACCCTAGGGTTCCACACAGGCCTGTATGCTGGTCCTGGGGTGTGGGTCTAATTAGGATCCTGCAGGTTCTGGGAGGTCTCACTCACACACTGGGCCTGGGCTCTGGGTTCAAAGAGGATCTGGTGGGCCCCAGGCAGTCCCACACACCCACCAGGCCTTTCTAGATACATTAGGATGTACCATTGATTCCTTCTATTTTTATGAAGTTTATACACATTGAAGAACTGATGTATCAGAGCCACTTACAAAAAGTGTGGTACAGAACTTAGGGAAACACAACTAGTTTTATGGACTTCCTCTTCATATTCTTAGGTTCCTTGTATAACACAAAATATCTCAGGACAATTTATGACCAGGTAAAATGATGTTCTGGACATAAATTGAGTTGCTTGTCTTGAGTAAAGAAAAAAAAATTTTTTTTAAGCACAGAGCTATAAAGTGAACTATATGTTTGCAATCTGTGATGACTTTTATGCTCCCAGTCTCAAATATTCCAAAGTTGCCTATCACACTGTCACTCAGCGCAATCAGTGTACTCATTTGGCTTGTAGTGGACCCATAGTTTGACAAACATCAGTCAAGAACACATAAGGACCGGCAGAGTGATTTTGAAGTAGCTATTGAGGAATCTGTTCTATTCCAAGCAATTTGAGCAATTCATTCTCTTAATGTTTGTCCAACTCTATCATCATTTTTCACTGAGCAAATGAAATTCACTGCTTCTATTGATGGGCACAAATCTAAAGTGATTTCAAGCTGGGAACACTATGACATCAGTTAGGAGATGGGATCCGACATGGATACTTACCAGTTGCCACCACAAATGTAAGTAGAAAGAAGAAACGTATTCTCTCCTTCTAGTCCTCTACTTTACATTTCTGAATTCCATCATTCTGTGCATGGTGAGGCTTGCAACTTTTCGAAGATCTTGTAACAAGTTTTAAAACTTTGCTAATTAGACTTTAAGCTGAAAAATATGTGTCTTTACTTTTTACTTGCTTGTTTTCTAAGTTTGCAAATTTTAGGTGTAACATCACATTGTCAGCTAGTCACTGTTTTCTTGTATTCTTTCAAGTGTTTTTCCATCCCAGAAATAATGCAAATTTATGTCCATATGTAATAAAATATGCATATGGTAAAATATCTCTCTCTCTATCTTGCTGAGTTAATGATCATCAAAGCACATGTGAAACACCACCTTTGTGAATTATTTTGCACTTCTCAGTGGTCTATCTTCATAAACATGTCTCTAAAGGACTCAATACTTTGGCACTGCCTCAGACCCTAGCCCACGTGCTAGCCACAGAGCTTATTGTGCAAATTAGATCACTGAAACCACATAATAGCAGGGTCACCATCACTAGGGATGCCAGACAGTGTCAGAGAATCTAGAAACCACACATCTGCGTACAGAGTGCAAAACTTGGCAGATGCAATTATGAAAAACTTGTCTCTAAATCAGGGAAATGAGCCAACTTTACAAGAACAGCATTCTTAGAGTTTATATCAAAAGTCATATTTGGTTGTGAGAAATTTGAAATACTTTATATAATGAAGCTTAGGAGAAGGGGTATGTGAGTATTAGACACCTAGAAATAAGCAAGCATACAGGCACAAACAGGCAGAAAAGATCTCTGGTTTTTGTTTGATTTCTTTCTTTACAAAGTAAACAAGATTAACATTTTTAATTTTATATGTTTAATCTAGAAGAGGCAATTTAGTGCTGATAAGTAATAAAGAATTGGAGCAGTCTTTCTAATTATTATTATTTTATGTTATCTTTTATGATACATGATAGGTACAGTGAAGGAAATAATTTAGATATAGCACATATATCAGAAGGACTTAGTACAGCCCCTCCACCCTCACAAGAACTGTCTGTGATATGTTAATGGAAAGTGAAAATAACAAGGGCTTTGTCATTTATACTATTCTACTTCTGAAGAAAAATATGTTACATAAAATTATTTTAACGTAGAATGCTCAAACCTAATCTCACTTATTAAATGATTCATAAAGCTTTTAAAACAGTTCATATAAAACAATTTCATATAAAAACAATTTAGTAAAACTCTTAAAGTTTCATTTCCTAAGGGTTACAGGGTAATGTTTGGTAGAATCCTTTAGGTAAAATTATTAGAATTTTCACAGATGGACTGTTGACATGAGGTCAAAATCCTGCAGAGAAGAATTAGAGGACCCGAGGAAGGATTCACACTCTGATTCTGCTTTCTGATTCTGCTTGGTTGAGCAAGTGACGAATTAAGTTCTTAAACCTTTTTCTTAGTTATAAAACACAGAGATAATAACACCTATCACTTGGGGTAAGAATCAAACAAAATAATATCATGTCAAGCATCTAACAGGTAACCTGTAGATTATTAAGTCTTATGTAGACTTAATGTTCTACATAAGAGTTACTCAAGGAATAAATATAATAGACAGGTTAGTTACCTCACTCTGTTTTGAAACAGTTCTAATTGTCACAAAGTTCTGAAATTTGCCTCCCTGCAAATTCCAACATTAGAACTCATTATATTCGCTGGAGCAGATAAATTTAATTCCTTCTTCCACATGAACACACTCAAGAGACTGGAACACAGCTTCTTCCCATCTTCCTTTTACCCAAGTTGAGCATCTGCAAAGAAATTTTGTTGTTTCTTAACTATTTTTTTCTAAAGTGTAATTAAAATATAAGAACCTTTAAAAGCCATTCACATCTGAGTAGGAATCAGCATAAGATACAACATTTTCTACCTCGTTCAAATCTGTTTAGTAATAGAAATTATAAAATTACCTCTCCATCAAGTTATACTTATAAGATAAACCTTAGTAAAAATCCACAAAGTGCCTCCTGAACCATACCTAACCTCTTTACTGAGGGATTTTCCAAATACAAAAGTGTTCTAGTGCTGATCACCATAAATAAAACCTGGAATCTTAAAACAGGGATTTCTGACACTAGGTCTCCTCACAACTTAATGATGATGCCCCAAATTTTGCTTCTGTAGGTTAAACCTATTTTTACACATTTTTAAAAGTGAAAATGGAGATAAATATTTGTTAATTCATCATACACTTGCTCAACATAATTCTCACAATGTTAGCCAGAGCAGTTAGACAAGAGCAAAAAATAAAAGGGATCTGACAGGAAAGGAACAAATTAAATTATCATTATTTTTAGATGGCATGATGTTCAGCATAGAAGAAGCCCAAAACCATACCAAGGACTGCTAGATTAAATAATGAAGTTCATTATTGGACAAAGATGCATAGGCAGCATTAAAAAATCAACAGCATTCCTGTACACAAATAATAACTTCACAGAAAGAAAATTTAGAAATTTCATAGTACCACAAAGAAAAATGAAATGCTTAGAAATTAACCTAAACAAGGAAGTTGAAACATGCTGGAAAAGGAGCTTAAATAACACTAGAAAAATGAAAGACATTTACTGTTCTTGGATAGATAAATAAATATAGTCAAAATGACCACACTTCCAAAATTGTCATACACAGATAGTGATGTTAAGCTCAAATACCCATGTTATAGGATAATAATACCATTAAGCATCTCTTCTGGAGGGTTAACAACTAAAGTTTTCAGACCAAAAATTAAAGAAAAAGAAGGATTGCAAAGACAGCCAATATTTTGGCCTTAGCCTATCAAGGTCAGTGAGGACTCAGGACATAAGAGAACCTACACTGTAACATCCTATAACTCCCAAATTTTCTGATCAAGGAGATTATTGGGCCACAGAGGAAAGTGATCAACAATGTAGAGTGTGCATAAGGAGTCACATGGGGAGAAAATATTCTCTCAGGCTTTCACAGAGAGAAAATTGGTCAAGGATTGGTTGTGACTCATCCATATAGCTGACACTAACAAAAAATCCTACAAACTTCTGTACAGGGTTTCAGGGTAAATCCTGAGGGGATTTGACTGACCCTGTCAGATACAAAAGTTCCATTTCTTGTTATATAGGTCTTGCTTTATCTTGGTCTTAACCATCCAGCAGAAAAGTATAAAAACAAGGCTTAAAAAGTAAAGCCATATTAGCCGGGCGTGGTGGCGCAGGCCTGTAATCCCAGCACTAGGGAGGCTGAGGCAGGAGGATTGTTGTGAGTTCGAGACCAGCCTGAGCTACAAAGTGAGCTTAAGGCCAGCCTGAACTGCACAGTGAGACCCTGTCCCAAAAAGACAAAAAAAAAAAAAAAAAAAAGTAAAGCCATATTAATATGCTGAACTGTAAATGACTCAAGTCAACAACTTCTGACATTGCCAGTCATGCAGATAGTCAACTATTATTACTGTCTACTGGACTATATTGGATTACTTTGCTGAATTCATGCACCTACAATATTTGAATGGCAATGGAATACCCATCTCTGACAAAACTAAACAAATAATGAAGGATCATTTTATATATATATATAGTTATATAGTTAGGACAGATATACAGTTACTTTCCCTTAATTTGATGAGAAGAAAGATTTGTACTAATAGTGCTAGACAGAATATCATATCTGCATCTTGTACCATGAGTAAGCACTACAAAGATAACAATGCAATGTATTAATTATTATAACTGTCTACTAACCTGTTTTGATACTCTCTCATTGCTATTTCTTTCTCAATAAAATAATAAAAAATTGTCATGCAGACTTAACACTATCCAAATGAAAATGACATTAGCATTCCTCATAAAAGAGACATACAATACCAAAAGCAATTCTCAGCACCAAGGATAAAGCAGGGGCATCACAATTCTGAACTTCAATTATATTGCAAAGTTACAGGGATAAAAACAAACAAACAAATAAAACAAAGCAAAACAAAAATCACCCTGCATCCCAACAGGAGATGTGTGCATCAATGGAACAGAAAAGAAGGTGCAGAAACCACTTCAGGCACATTCAATGACCTTATCTTTCACAAAGGGAACATATCATTTTGTTGGAGGAAAGATAACCTCTTTCATAAATGTGTTGGAAGACAGGCTATCCATGTGCAGATAGTTCAGTCTAAACTCATATATCTCACCGTATACTAAACTAGAATCAAAATGGATCAAAGACTTAAATATTAAAGCAGAAATACTTAATTTGCTGAAAGATCAAGTAGGTAAGATCTTGAAGACATAGGTATAGGCAAATATTTTATTAAAAACCAGGTTGAATAAGAAGTAATACCTAGAATCAATAAATTGGATCACATTAAATTAGAAATTTCTGCATAGCAAAGGAAATTGCTGAGTGAAGATACAGTCTGCAGAACAGCACAAAATTTGTGTAAGATGCTCATTAGTCATAGGGCTAATATCTAGAATATGTAAAGAACTCAAAAAAATAAAGACCTCAAATTTAAAGACCCAATAAAAGTAGGACATGAAGTGAACAGATACTTCTCAACTGATGAAGGAAATTGGCAAATAAATACATAAAAAATGCTTAGCATCATGGCCATTTGAGAAGTACAAATTGTAACAACTCTGAGGTTCCATCTTACTTCAGAAAGAATGGCTGACATCAAGAAATTAACCCATAACAAATGCTGGGGAAGCTGTAGGTAAATAGGAACATTTCTTCTTTGTATTACAAACTGATCCAATTAAGATGGAACTTGGAGTGAAGATTATTTCAAAAAAATTAAAAGTACAAATGCCCCTTGATCCAGTTATTCTCCTTCTAAGTATTTTCCAGAAAGATTAAAAGTATCTCAGTGATGTATATATGCTCATGTTCATGGTATCACAATTCATGATACCTAAAATTTGGAAACAGCTTATATGATTTATGCACAATGGAGTGCTATTCTGTCATCAAGAACAATGTACTCGAAACATTTATAGGAACATGGATACAGTTTGAGACCACAATGTTAAGTAAGTCAGATACACAGACTTAAATATCACATGGTTTCTTTTATATAAGAAGCCCAATATAAAACTAAAGTACAAAATAAAATCTAGACAAGAATAAGTATTATTGAAATCCTATATACTAAATCAAAATTAAGGTTCTTGACTCTTTCTGAAATACACACACACACACACACACATCTTGGCCTATAAGTCAAAGTGTTAATTTATGTTATAATTTATTTCATAAAGACTTACAAATAAATGAATCTCATGCTGGCAAAAATAAAGAGTTTGGAGGGAGAAATGAAAAAAAACTAGATGTACATGTACTAAATCCCCACAAAGAAAATAATCATTGTGTACTCCAAACATGTATTCATAAAAATAAAATATAATAGCTTTATTATGTATTAGCACAAGCAAAACACTTTTTGTGAGAAAAATATATTGTCCCCAAACCAAAAATATCGCATTGTTATACATATTGTATATGCTCAAAAATTGAGACTGTATTTTCATGATTTCTTGTTGCATGGTACAGGTTTTTTTTTTCCCTAGGGAGGTATAGACCTCTTTAAATACCAGGTCTTACTTAGGGTGAAGACTCTTGGAGAGCCAGTCAGACTTAGAGAATTAGAAGTCTGGCAACTTGTCGTGCTATTTCACAGCTGAAGCTGAAGAGTTTTGACGGAGCTTAAATGAAACAGCAGCATTCATGTGTATAGAACAGCAAGAAGTTACAGACAGCCTGCAGCTAACAGCTAACTCCACGTCCTGCAGAGGACCCACAAGCGGCCTGGGCCTTCAGAGTGGCTCCTTTCTGAGGACTGGGCTGCCAGCTCCCGTGCTCCCCACCATGGAGCTCTGATGCCTGGGGCTTCCCTCTTATTGGGTGGCCTTCCACTTCTTTCACTTATCAGCTGGAAAGTTTCTTCATATCTGCTTCATATTTGACCCATTTAAGAGGTTCATCTTTCATTTCAATGAAGTCATTTTAGCACGCTCAAAAATTATTATTGAATAAATAAATAAATAAGGCAAAACCTTATAAAAATTAAAATTTATGAGATTAGAAAATAAACACAGAAGATCTGAACACTAGCAAGCAATGCTTCTACTCCTCCTCCTCCTCCTCCTCCTCCTCCTCCTCCTCCTTTTCCTCTTCCTCCTCCTCATTCTTCTTCTGTGTATTTGGTGGCTGTAGCATCTCACTATGCAACTTGGACTCATAGTGATCATCCTGCTTTCACCTCAGCTGCTAAGGTTACAGGCATGTACCAAGAGTCCTGGTTCTGTGGCCAGCTCAGCCCACCCTGGGGGTGGGGCTGGCGTGGCGTATGATGCCAGGGGTTGAACGCAGGTCCCTGCACTTGCCTAAGCAAGTGCCTAGTCCACTGATCTGTCTTACCAGCCTTATAAATTCCTGTTCTGATAGATACATGGCTTTGCAGTAGTTGCTTTTACTCAAGTCCAGTTCAATCAATTTCTCCAGACCTTGATCCTCCTGCTTGATCGAATGGCTTGCTGTGGCTGTGCTGAACAAAGGAGAATCACCTTGGTCATTCACAAACTATGTTTCAGTAAATTTGCTTGAAATTTTCCTTTTTAAATGCTTGTTATAATATTAAGGAAGCAAGGAGACAATCCAACTGTGGACCTTGGGATGGAAGTACTTGCATTCATCTCTGCACAAGACCTCATCTTTAATCTGGATGCTTGGAATTTTATTTGCTAAAAGTTCAATATCCACTGGCAAATTTTTGAATAAAACTGTTCCATTACTGTGCCACTATGTCAATAATTGGGACTTCTAACACTTTATAAAATTGTAGAAAAAATATTCAGTGTGGCTAAGGTTGGAGAAATATTATTATCTTTTCTTGATATATAAAAACAATAATTTTTAAAGCCATCAGAAGCAAGTAAAAAATTCTGAAGATGATGATTATTAATTGAGGCTACCATTAATTTTCACTGAAATCAAACCTGAGGTAGCTTAGCGAACTTCTAAACTTCTAAGACAAACATACAACATCATTTTTTAATCACATCTTCATAATTGGCCAGTATATATTGTCTTGCTTTGTTGGTAAATTCAACTGAACCTTACCAGAAAATGTGAGTGAACATTCATCTCCTGCACAGGACCTCGTATTTAATCTGGAATTCTTGGAATTTTATTTGCTACAAGTCAGATATTCACTGGCAAATTTTAAAATAAAAGTGTCCCGTTACTGTTCCACTTTCCCAATGATTGGGACTTCTAACACTTTATAAGATTTATTCACATAAGCAGTGGTGCCGAAGCCACAGCACGCACGCCACTGCGACATGCAGAGCCCTCCGCCAGCTCAGGGGCTGATTTTCCCCAGCTGCTGAGCATTGGAAAACGCTTGATTTTTCTCTACTGCATCCTCCGTATCTCCGTATCCAGTTTTATTGGCACTTTGCGATAAATAAGTAGGCTTTGGGTTGCAATTTAGGGATGCAGCCTCCACAAGATTCACTATCTTTGCTGCCAAGTATACATTTTTCCCTGTTACTGGCCCATTTCCCTCTGATTTTTCCCAGTTCTCACTTTCCAATTACAGACTTTCTTAGCAATAAGCAAATTGACTTATTGCACTATTGTTTCCGGTGTGCGTGTGTGTGTGCGTGTGTGTGTGTGTGTGTTGTGTCTGTGTGTGCCTGTGTAAAATTTTCAGCCTAAGATAAAAAAGTATTAAAAATGCTGTATCACATCACATTACAGTATTTTTCCCATTAAACTTTGATGAACTTTGTCAATTCACCACACAACAGCATTTTTTTCTTCCTTCAGTATAGGATAGCTTTGAACTCTAGTATAACAAAAACTAGATCAGACTTCCCACACTAATTATTTTAGTAGTTGCATGAATAGAATTCTGCTTGTATTTTTATCTACTTTAACTGAACAACCTTTAGTATAAAATCATTCTTTATGTTTGTTTTTATTTTTTTTAACAATCCAAATGAGAGGTGAGGGAAAACATGTCTTTGACATTAACTGAGGGCCATGTTAGGACCACCTCTGAGGTGATGTGCATCGAGCAATTCATGGAACAGCTATGAAATGTGCTTCCTTTTCTAAGATCCAGATGTCAAAGCTTGTGAAGCCATAGGCTCCTAAGAAACAGTGCTTTCCTTTCAATTCTCAGCAGCCTAGACCTGCCCTTCCTAACTGCTCAATAGATGGCAAACACAGACTACATGAAGAGGAGCCAGAGGGGATATGTAGTTCCGTAGAAGGGTCAAGTACATGGTTCAAATCAAAGTCTCAGTGCATACTTGTTTCTTAAAGGAGGAAAGCATCTGTATTCACACTAGGGATGGTCCTGTGAGACTGCCTTGTATTTTATTCTACCTCTATTATGTAAAGGATTCAGGGAAGAGCAGAAGCAAAATACACACAAACTACCCACATGGGCACACACACATACCATTTAATCATGTAATGATCTGCTTTCATTTGTTAAAAGCAAAAATACTCAATGCTAACAATTGAGTGCCATCTCTGGAGATAAGTCTTGGAACATCATTTATTAATGTTACCATTAGATGATGCTCAAGAATTTCATGTCTTTCATACTTGCTAGGAAATGTGAGCTGATGAGAGCAACAAAAACTGGCATTTTCCTGACTCCACGCTTACTTTTTCTTTCCTTTTGCACTTTAGCTTTTAATTATATTTAGCATTTCTTATGTATTCACAATTAAGTTAGGCCTATACCCTGCCAGGCCATATTACATCTGCCCTTTTCTGCCAGGATTTTTTCTTCTGGTATTTCCAGTGAAGCGTACATAGATGTCTTTTCTACTTTTCAGTGTGGGAGGATATAGGTAGCTACAATTCATTGTGATTTCTATTCAGTAAGGAAGAACAGTTCCCCAGAACCATTAATATTAGGTAGACCTGAAGTAAAATTAGCAACTGTATACACATGCCCAGACAAATCCTCCTCTAAGAGTGCAGTGGTAAAGACAGAGAATCGTAATCAACTTTTTCTAAGCACTATGAAATAGAAAGTGTTTGTGAATTACTTGTCTTATTTGTCACAGTTTGGAAGATAAAGTGCCACAGAAGAAGAAAAATAAAAATCATTAGTGTTTACCACTCCAGTCACTTTGAAACAGCTGGAAAGATAGCACATGTACCTAACCAATATCTTTTATGTTTTAAAATTTTCCCATTCCTGGTGGTACATCTCAATGCAGGAAAGTGTGTCCTGATGTGTTGCTTTTTGCATTACTGAAACACAATTTCCAACACCCACAGCTCGGGACAGGTTGACTTTGACTCATGGTTTCTCTGGGTTCTGCTTTCTGATCTGCTGGCTCCAGTGCATAAATAGCACCATGAAGGGGTTGGGGGGAAGGAAGCTGCTCACAGCATGGAGTCCAGGAAAGAACAAGAGCAAAAGAAGGAGACAAGGAGGGAGACGCATCCCTTCAGGTCACACTGCCAGCCTGTGACTTCCAACCCCACGTCTTCACAGCACAGTGAATTAATCCTCCAGTGAGTATGGCTGCCCCATTGCCCAGTTGCCCTCCCACAGCCAAATATCTGAACCATGAGCCTTTAGGAGGATCTTGTCTGCCTAAAACATAATACCCCAGATTCAAATTCAAGTTCTCTCTTTTAAAGTAGCATAAGAATGAAGCAGTAATGAGGATATATATACACACTTGATCATAACTGGAAACTTTACACTCTCTGACATTGCAAAGCATCTAAGACATAGATTTAAAAATAGTGTCTATATACTATTTAACTTATTTAAACTTTACAAATCTAGTTATGGAATATCTTTTGAGGAATAGAAGCATATAAGTTCAAAATATCATTCTACCTTTATAGTTTGCTCTAATTTCAACAACACTAAAATTTTATCAATTTTATACATCCCATTTATATAGCATATAATTTTGGAATACTTTGGGATATAAATTCAGTTAGTACTTCAGTGTATTTACACTTTTCTATGTAAACCTCAATTTATATTGCCTATATTTTAATTTTCTCAGATTAGTGACTTTTTGTAAATGTAAACACATGAAGTCTATAAAATTCTAATCATCTCTCTTGTCCAAACGAAATATGTGCTCAGAAATTTACTTTCTTTAGGATTTTACATCATTCCTGAAAAACACTGCTTGTGCCTCTGTTGTAGTTAGAGATAAGTGCTATATGCTGAAATTGTAACTTGTAAACCAAAGGATTGGACAGAACTCCTCTTGCAACCGGAATGGTAGTGGTAGCATAACTTAGATAACTGAAACAAAACTCCAAATGCCAAAGAAGTTGAATTTCAGCAAAATTTTGGAGAAAATGGTATATGCTGTGCTATAAAGAATAAAACTAAAATCCTGGTCTGTTTTTATATCAATATAGGGAAAAAGCAGGACCAACAAGTGAACTATAAGCCAAAAAAATACATTTTAATTCTGACTATAAAATCCAGAATCTTATTTGCACATGCAAACAGTTGTATAATTTCTAAATCTACAAAATGATTGTTTTCTAGGTGAAAAAAATGACCCGTTCATCACTAGATTGACTTCTCTAAAAGTAGAAATTGAATGTGTTTTTTAAAAATTTATTTATTGATACAGAGTCTTGCTACGCAGTTCATTCTCATAGTGGATCTTCCTTGTCTTAGCCTCCCATAGTGCTGGGACTGCAAGCGTGAGCCACCACACCGGTTTCTGGATATGTGTTTTTACACCCATTTTTTTTCTTTAAATGATGCTATTCTTGGCTATTATGAACTCAGAAAAATTAAAAAGTAAATATCAAGCCAAAAATTGACATCTCAAAGAATTACATATTTCTCAGAGGCAGAAGCACAAATGAGCAACAAGTTCATTCAAAAACTTTCAATCACACTGGCCATTAGAGAAGTCCAAACCAAAACAATACTGATATTCCATCTTCCTTCAGAAAGAATGACTATCATCCAGAAACAAACAACAACAAATTTTGTTGTGAGTTCAAAGAAAGCTTTCTACATTTATGGGAATATAAGCTAGTGTAGAAATAAGTATTGGAGATGTCTTAAAAAAATGAAAAATAGAAATTTTATTCAGTCCAGCTATTCACCTGCTATGTAACTTTCTGAAAGATTTAAAGCCAACATAGCATGACAATACATTTGTGATCACGTGGATCTCATCATAATTCGTAACCTCTGCATCTTCGAGGGAACCTATGTGTCGGTCAACAGATAAATGGATTAAGGTGATGTATTTATATACAACGAATTACTACTCTGCTATAAAGAAGGATACTTTTCAGTCATTTGCAGAATATATGTACCTTGAGAACATAATATTAAGTAAAATGAATCACATAAGAGTTTATATATTGCAGAGATATCCTATATAAGGAAATAAAAATAAATGAAAGATCAAGATAAAATATAGGTACTAGGAAACAGAGATACATCTTTTGCAAACAGCAAGGGACCAAGAAATGGGCAAAGGAATGCAGTAGGAGGGAACGTAGGAAGAATTAAGAAGTGTTATGTGTGGGCACGAACTCACCACGATTTATGTAATCATATAACATAAGTCAGTACTAATAAATACAAAAATTAAATAAAATATCAGGAAAAAGTGATGTTATTTGATGAACACATTTATACATTTTCAAAAGAAGTTAAAAGTGAAAATAAGAATGTTCTATCTGTTGTAAAAGCCTGGGTTATATTATACTGAAAATTTCAAGCCTTAAATGATTTTTTGAAAATTTAATGCATACTATCTATTAAAAATTGGAATGTGGTGTGAAAGATTTTGCTAAAAGCAGTTGGTTGCTATGGTAGCAAAAATAAACTCAAACACAAATGAAAGAGAGTGTATGTGTGTACTGTTATATGGTAGCACTTGAAAAGGAAAAATTTTTCTTTTTTATTTGGGAACAGAATAATGAGGATGGCTGAGACAGATTCCAGCTAATCTAACTGAACAATTCAGAGTAGTCAAAGTGGTTCAGGGGAAGTTTACAGTAAGATTTGGGTGAGATAGCCCTGCCCCAAGCTCCGAGGGTTGGACAACCTCAAGGCCATTAGCTAGAGAAGAGAAACATAACAGGCCTAAACAGGGCCAGGAAGATAGCTCAGCAGACTGCACACCTGCTTAGGCAAGCACAGGGACTAGGTTGGATCTTGAGACCACGTGCCGCTCTGGCCATGCCCCCAAGTGTGCTGTGCTGGCCATTGAGACCAGGCGTGATGGCTCATGTCTATAATCCCGAGCTAGGGAGGCTGAAAATAGGTAAATCACTACAAGTCTGAACTACATAGTGAGATCCTATAACAAATACATTTCAAAAAAGAAAGAAAAGGACTGAGTCAGTCTCTAAGTTTACATTTCTTATTACATTACTACAGATGTATATATGCCTTTGAGTTGTATCCAATGAAAATAATCTTAAAACATATGCCATGTGCTTATGTATGAATATTTTTTCAAAAGAGTCATGTTTTTCAACATTTTTGTTCTGTTTGAGCAATGGTCTTGTGATATAATTCATGGTCACCTTGAACTGACTATGTAGCTCAGGCTGGCCTTGAACTTGCAGTGATCCTCTTGCTTCAGCTTCTCCAGTGCTAGGATTACAAGTGTGTGCCACCAAGTCTCGTGGGCCTTTTCATTACAGAGTATGAGCAAAGAAGAGATTCACCAATGTGGCATTGCAACACAAAGGGATAGAAAAGGAGGTACAGTGGGGATACTCAAAGAAGGTTGACTTAAGATCACAGGTGCTTTGGAATGGGGGAGGGAATCACAGTCAGAACTGGAAAAACAAGCGGAAAAATAAATCATCTAGAACAAGCCAAATATACAGTGATTGAAATAGGTCCACACCAGGCCCTATATCCTTTCCCCCAGGGAGCAGGCCATTTGGGCAGCACCTCCAATCAGAGTCCAGACCCCTGCCATATGCTCATCTTTACCCTCTATCCTGTCTGGTAGAGGAAATCTAGTGTGGGAATGAAGTGGTTGGAGCCCAGGGAGAAATGAAAGTAATGAAAAGCAAAACAAACCAACATACAAACAGCCAAACCCCAACAAAGGAAAGGCACTGATCCTGCCCTCATCATCCTCCAATCCATGGAGACACTGCTTCCTGGGGCTGCCTACATAGTGCCAACAAGGGATATGCCCATCTAAGACCAAACACAGAAAGGTTAAACACCATGAACCAGGGATAGCACCAAGCCTGCCTGGAGACCTCAGCAGGGGAAGACTGAATACTCAGTGAAGGCTTTTCTGTTGTGTACTCAAAGAGTCCTTCTGTGAAGAACCCTACCCAGATACCACCAGATATCACCTATAAGCCAGCCCGGTGGACTGCACCAACTCTTACAGGGAACGGGAGCCCCAATTGAAATCTGAGCAGGAAGGTACCAGGGCTCTGCTGCCCAAGAACCAATATCCTACAGAGGGCTCCTGGAATATAACATACAGAACAGTGAGGTACTTGCCCTGTAGTGAGGGGATCAGGAGAGGTACGACATTGGAAGAAGGTGATGGAGATGAAATCATTTCATATCCTCCTGTTACTAGTTTTAAAAAATGCTGACAGCTACATTACAACAAAGAGGTGGGTGCAAAGAAACCAGCAGCCCTCACCACTCCTAGCTGGGCCACTTGCTTTACTGCCCATAACTGGCCAGGACAAGCTCGGGGGATCACTGGACCCAGAGCTGTACAGTAGGGCAGCCTTGTGGACGCTGTTTGTAGATCTTCTTATTGATAGTCTAATCTAAGTTCTTTCCAGTATTTTTCACACTGGTTTTTTTTTGGTCCAAGTTCTTCAGTTCTTGCTTCTCTATCAAACTATATTTTTATTTTTATTTTTTTAATTTTTGTTTTATTGAAGTACAAATATCAATGAGACAGTTTTAAGATACCTTGTCAAGATGGATTTGATAAATTAATACATTGCAAACTGTTTTCATAATGTTTTGGTATCGTACAAGGTGCATATATGATTTTATAGTTACAGACATTATTATACCGTATCTCTTATCCTTAAATAAAGAGAGTGTAGCTGTTTGCATATCTTATTTTTTATACCTGGATTACATCAAAGATTCAATATATTTTTACTTTTATTAACTTTGCAAAATTGAGCAAATTTTTCCTCTGTTCCGCTCTCTCTTCATGTTTCTTTCATTTTCTCATTCTAAACTTCTCTCCTTCCTGTTCTGTTCTCTTTTAATGTACTTGGGTTTTGTTTTTATATATTTTTTTCTATTTTTAAAATAACACAAAATAGTAAAAAAAGAAAGCTACAGAGACAATACAAAATTTCACTGAACAAAGTAATGGGAATTCAACAATGGTTGCTGCATTGCATGATGTTATCATTCATATTAGTTGTTTAGGTTGCCAAGTATAAATATGCAAAAGTGGTTTGAAAGACAAAATGTGCTGCTGTAAATGTTGGCATACATATATTGCTGTGGTATGATGATTTCAGTTATTTTGGAAAAACGCCTAGGAGAGGAATAGCTGGCATGATTGGGTCCTTCTTTGGTTTTAGTATCAGAGTAATACTTGCCTCCCTTAATGAGTTTGGGAAAATAGCTTTCTTTGAATTTCATTGAAGATTTTGAGGGGGGATGGCATTAATTTATCTCTAAACTTCCTGTCGAATTTAACTGTGAAGCAATGAGTATCTAGGATTTTCTTTGTTAGTAATATTTTTGTTACATTTTCAATTTCATTGATGCTAATGGGTTACTCAGAACTTTTGTGTTCTTGATTCAGCTTTGTGTCCTATGTGTCTAGAAATCTGTTCACTTCTGTGTTTTCCATCCTGTGGGAGTAAATATTTTTGAAATAAGTATTGATTATTTGAGTTTCTATACTGTCTGTAGTGATTTTACCCCTCTCATTCATTATTTCATGAATTTGTTTTCATTCCTTTTTTGATAAAGTTTCTAGGTGTATATTCATTTTATTTATTTTTTCAAATAACCAACTCTTCAATTCATTAATTCTTTGTGTTGTTTTCTTCATTTCCATGGCATTGATTTATGCTCTCACATTTATAATTTCATGCCTTCTTTGGTCTTTTGACTTGACTTCATTTTCTTTTTCTAGGAGCTTTAGATGCAAGCACAAGATTATTTATCTAGGCTCCTGTAGTTTTCCTAATAAGTGAATTTACTGCCATCAATTTCCCTCTTAAGACAGCTTTTTTTGCATCACATGGGTTCCAGTAAGTCGCATCTGCATTTTATTTCATTGTAAATATTAATTTATTCTTTAATTTCATCTGTGACATATTGATTGTTGAAGAAAGTACTATTTAGTTTCCATGTGTTTATGCTGATTTTGATGTATCTTTTGTCAATAATTTCAAGATTCATGACACTGCTCTTAGATAATTTGCATGGGATAATTTTGATTCCCTTGCATTCATTTAAGCATGCTTTATGTGCTAGTACATGATCTATTTTGGAGAATGTCCCATGTTCCTCTGAGAAGAATATGTATTCTTATGCTTTTGAGTTGAATACTCTGTAAATATCTGCTAAGTCTGTTTCTTCACAAGTTTCATTTAGTTCTGTTATTTTTTGCTGACTTTTTGTATAATCTATCTCTGTGTTAATGGAATGATAAATTATGTTATTGCTCATTTGGTTTTTTATGTCTGATAAATTTTGTCTTACATAGTTTGGTGCTCTTACAGTGGGTGCATATATATTTATAATTATTACCTCTTCTTCTTTCAGTGTTCCTAACAAATATGTAGTGACCTTCTTTATCTCTTTCAATCATACTTGGTTTGACTAGCAACCAGAATATCTACTCCTGCTTTTTTCTGGATTCCTGTCACAGAGAGTGTTCTGTGCCATCCTTTGACATTTAGTCTATTAATATCTTTTTTGAGTGAAATGTGTTTCTTGTATGCAGCACATTGTTGGATTTTGTTTCTTGGTCCATTCTTCTGGTCCACTTCTTTTGTTTGGTAAATTAAGGACTTTAACATTGATGGTTATGACTGATATATATTGGCTTATCTTTGTCTTGCTGTTTTCCTGCTACAATATCCATACTTTCCCCACTGCATATTTGCTTGCTCTGCTTGGTGATTCTCTTTTGTTGTTGTTGTTGAAGATGTGATCATCTTTGTCTCTTGTATACCAGTTTGGGTTGGAAGTGTTTTTCTTTCAGGACCTAAAATATCTCACTTCAAGCTCCTCTGGATTTAATGGTCTATGTTGAGACATCTGACATGATTCTGATGGGCTTCAATTATAGGTGATCTTTTTCTTGTGTCTGACAGCTTTAAGATTCTGTCTTTTTGCTCAATTTCTGCAATCTTGATTATTATGTCTTGTGGGAGACTTATTTTGGATATGGTTGGCTGGAGTTCTATGTACCTCAGCTATTTGTATGCCAGAAGTATTCCCATGCTTCAGAAATTTTCTGCTATTATTTCTACAGTCTTTTTATGTCATTTGTGTTAACTACAGATATTTATTTATCTATTAGTCCTACATTATTTTGCCTCACATTATCTTAAAGTTGTTGCATAAAGTTGTTTAGTCATAATCTAGGACTCAATGTTTTCCAGAAACCTTGCCACAACTCTCTTCCCCTTGTCCCCATGCAAAGCCAAACACAAAACACAACCCCAACCTTGGTCTCAGCTCACTTTCCTTTGGCCCCACATGAAAAACCACAGGAACTCTGCCTTTTTAACATCAAAACCACAAACAGACCAGGTAGCCCTGCCAAGTTTAGCTCTCCTCAGCCTCCAAACACCCTCCCCACAAAACCCCTTAAAAGCCTGATACTTTGCCTTGTTTCCTACTGTTGTAGTCCACTAGACATCCAGTTCACTTGCTCTTAACTCCAATAAATCTTCTCACATTAGAATACCTGGTCTGGTCAGTTGTGTGGGTTTATATCTAACAGTTATTTCCTGGTTCCTTGATATTTTTAAGAGATGTTTCCTTTCATGTTTATTAGCAGCAATGCTATTTTCAAAGTCTGAAATTCTTTTTTAGTTTCATACACACAGTTTTTTCCAGATTTCAATTTAATTCTTAATGTCTGAGATATCAGTTTGAAGTTGTTTCATGAATCCTACTTCTTTCCTGTTGTTTATTCAATGTTTACATCATTTTCCTATTCTCCTCTTTTTTAATGTCCCTTCTTCTTCTTCTTCTTCTTCTTCTTCTTCTTCTTCTTCTTCTTCTTCTTCTTCTCATCCTCCTCCTTCTCTTCCTCCTCCTCCTCCTCCTTCACCTAGCCATCCTTTATTTATTTATAATATAGTTCAGGGTTTCACTACATAGTTTGAATTCATAGTAAGGCTTCTGTTTCAGTCTCCACAGCACTGGGATTACAAGCGTGAATTGCTAAATATGGCCAGAAAGGTACACCTGGGTTCCAGAACTGGCATGAAATGTTGTACCTGGGATTGAACCAGGGTCCTCTTGCTTTCCAGGCAGGCAATTCAAATTCTGAGTCATCTCTGCAGCCCGTCTATGTTTTTGTTAGATGCATTGAGCATTCCTTTCATGATTGTTGTCATTTCCTTTTTTACATGAGGATTTCTGATCTTCATAGCCAGATGGAGTTGCTTTTTACTTTTTCTTATCATCTCAGAACTTCCAGATATGCAACCTCCAGGTTCTTGTGTGACCTTGTCTCGTTTAGGTGGGCTGGAGGTCAAAGATTGTCTTTCTTCCTTGTTTTGTCTTTTTTGAAGTTCCTAATGTTCTCTCTGACACTGCAGCAATAATAGGAACAGGGTGTGGATTAGGAATGCTCTCAGGAGAGTGAGAGGGCAGTGTAGGTTCATCAAGGCTTCTACTGTGTGGGGTTCAGTGTGGCTTCTACCTTGGTGAGGGTGGGGCAAGCCACAGCTCAAGCAGGATCCAAGGATGATGAGGGCATGTTGAAGTTCTGCAAGGCCCTCTCAATGGTGGGTCAGCCAAGAGTCAGGCTCATGAAGGCTCCCACAAATACTTGTGGCAGTCTTCTGGGCACCCCTTGTCAGGTTCTGGCAGCAGTATTTCAGGCAATGATGGATGGCCAGTGCTCAGTTGAGCTCTGGCATGAGTGATGTGGATGAGGTACAGCTTACCACATGTCTTGGGCAGTCTTCTAGATGAAGATGGGTAGCCAGGACTGAGAAGGCCTCTGTGAGTCTGAGCGTGTTGGGCCTCTTTTGTCTTGTTTTGTTTCAAATAGGATCTTTCTTTGTAGCACAGGCTGGCCTTGAACTGACAGTGACCCTCCTGCTTCAGCTTCCTGAGTGGAGGGATTACAGACATGTGTCACCACACTAGGATTACTCTTTATTTCTTTTTATTAATTTTATTGAGAAACAAATGGCAATGAGGTAGTTTCAAAACCAATTATTGAAACTATCTTACTAATCAGGATTACTCTTCCTTGCTTTACTTATCCTCCTGAATTCCCGTGCTTCTTTCCTGAATTCCTTGTTGTGCATGGCAGGTGAATGTACTTGTACACAAAAAGTGGGAGAATAGATCAATACTTAAATATTAATGTTGACAATTATGGTGAGATTGCCTTTAACAGAACTGTGCTTAAAAGATTTAAACAAAACTAGCCAGAAACACATCAACAGGTTCAGACAGTCTCACAGCATCCCCAAACTTGAATTCCACCTCATTCCCATTGCATCCTCTTTTAGGCACATGAGTACCTCTTAGATCCCTTCAACACTAATGCTTTCATCTAACTATAGAGTATCTCCAACAGGCTGACACCCTACATCTTTTACCTATCAATTTTTCTCTTCTCTCCCTCTTGCTGTCCTTCTCACTTTTTCCCTGAAGTACAGACTTCAGAGTCCTTAGTATAAGGACAAAAATGTGAAAAAAGTTTCAATCGCTATGATTGACATATGGTTGGCTCTGTTGCTCCTATTAGAACAAGTAGCAAATCTCTGTCTGCAACACAGTGACAGAGGCCAACTCAATTAAACTGAAGAGGTTGAAGCTGTTAACAATACCTAGTGACAAATAAAGCCAAAGGTACTGAAAGACAAAACCTAATTAAAGAGGCCCTCATACCAACAATAAATTCTCTTTACTCCATTTGATCTCAACCTACTGGGATGTGAGGGGAAACATAAGTCAAAAATAAAAGCTCCCAAGATTTGCAGCACTCTCACAGAAGACCAGGAGGACTAATGCAGAGGAAAGGGAACCCAAACAGCTGAGCATGTCAGACTACCACAGAGGTAGGAAAGAAACAGGAAAAGTTCACAGAAGACGTGGCCCACAGACAGCAGGACTGTCTACACACTGAGAAATATGGTTATGGGAGAAAAAAATTAAAAAGTAGAAGAACTGATCATGATCATAGCAATTTGAAATGTGATTGACAAAAGTACCAAGGAAACAGACTGCATGAAAAAGTTCTAAATCAAAATCCTGGCGATAAAGAATTCTACATAATTCATAAATAGCAGAAAGTACCAATGTAAAGAGCTGGCTTCAGAAACTGAGAACAAACTGGACATAGATGATGATTAAATCAGAGAAAAACTTGTATTTTTGAGATAGGGTCTCACTGTGCACTTAAGGTTGGCCTTGAACTGACTTTGCATCCCAGGTTGCTCTTGAACTTGCAATAATCCTCCTGACTCAGTCTCCTGATTGCTGGTATTACAGGCATGTGCCACCATGCCTGGTTAATCAGAGAAACTTTTGAAGAGATGAGAGAGAGCAAAATCCTACTCAACAAGTATTAGTTGATCCTAGGAAGACTAGCATGATGCTCATTGTAGTTAGATCAATTAGAAGATAATAGATATAGAGAAAAAAATCTTTATAAAAATCACATAAAAATGTTTCCAATTACGGGAAAATACTCATCATGCAAAGATGAGGCTTACAGAATGTCAAATAACTACAAAGAAAAGTAAAGTTCTCCATGACACATCATAGTCAAAATCCCAGATGGTTAGCTTAAAAACACAATCTTAAAAACTTTCAGATAAAAAAAAAATCACTTAGAAAAGTAAACCCATTAGGATTACAACAGACTTTTCAACACAAACTTTAAAGGCCAGGAGAGCCTGAAGTGAACTGTTTCAGTCCCTAAAAGAAAACAACTTCTAACCCAGGCCAATATATCTCCTGAAGCTACCTGCCACAACTGATGGAGAAATAGGACATTCCGTGACAAATAAATCTTCAGAGACTCATGAACAACAAACCAGCATTATAAAAAACACTCAAAGATGTCTTAGACACAAACCAAAACATCAGATGAGCCGAATACATTGTGAAGCAATGAAAGCAGTTAAACAAAAAGGGAAAGGCAAAGGGAGAGACGTCCGCAGAAGAGAAAGCTGGAGGTGACAGGAACAAGATCATATCTTTCAGTAGTAACTCACAATGTAAAGGACATCAACTCCCCAAGTAAGAGAGTTGGACCAAAAATCAGAAGCTGTTTGTGTTCTGCTTCCAACAGACTCATCTAACTCCAAAAGATATCAACAGACTAAAATGAAAAAATGGAAAACAGTAGATCATGTTTCTAGAAACAGAGCAGACATGGCAATTTTCTTCTCAAACAAAGTAGATTTCAAGCTAAAACTAATCAGAAAAGGCAAAGATGGTCTCTATGTATGAGTAGAAAGAACAGTTCAACAGGAAAAGATATCAATTATATACATATGTATGCACTGGATATCAGTGCACCTAACCTTATAAAACAAATACTACTAATTATTAAGAAATGAAATAAAGACCAACACAATCATAATGGATGACCTCCATAGCCCACTTTCACAAATAAATCCACTATACAAGTAATTAGCAAAGAAAATCAGCACTTAAACTTTTAAGCAAAAAGACTTAGTCAATACTTAGTAATTTTTCTTGCTACAAAGAACAACACTCATCTCAAGATCATATGGAACTTCCTTCAAAATAGACCACATACTATCCCATAACACCTGCATAAATAAATAAAAAATAATTAAAATCATCCCAGCCATGCTATCTGATCATAACATACTGAAACTACCAATTGATTGCAAAAGAATCCACACAAATTTTACAGGATCTAGACCTTAAATAACATGCTCCTCATCACTTATTGGGTCACAGAGGAAATTAGGGAAGAAATTTGAGTGCAACAAAAGACAGAATAAAAAAAACCTAAAGAGAATATTTATAAACTATATATTTGATCATGCTTTAATATTGCATTTTTCAGTTTGAACTGCAACATAAAAATTTTGAGATAAAATTCAATTGCAATCTACTTTACCTTATCTGAAATAATGTAACTTTTAAGATGCTATATAATCTCTTTTGCAAGCCTCTAGATTGAGTTTGCAGAAGTGACCAAATATGAACAACTAGGAAAATGTTTGCTAAATCAAACTCCAAAATCTTAGTTTCAGAGAAACTAATTGGTAACATATCCTTACACCCTAAAATGCTATTATTGTTCTTCAAAATAAAATTGTGCAAATTTGGCCAAATAAATAATCCTACATTTACAGTACTGAATATTAAATATTCATTTCAAATAATGAACTGAAGCTAACTCATCAACACAGTTGATTTGAAACTTCATAAGGTCTGCTGAGTGAGAATATTACATCATGCAAGTTAATTATTTTGAATGTGCTTTTATAATTAATAAAATACCTAATAATTTGTTTATGACTACAAGAACATAGGAAAAACATATGTTTGAGATCCTTGAGATATACTATTCTAGGACTTCTTTTTTTTGATGCGGTGAAGAGTAGACATGGATGATGAAATGGGGAGAAGCATAAAGGAAAAGAGAGCAACTATGTCAATGAAAACAGTCCCAGAATTCACGGAACGTAATATTAGTCATATATAATTGTGCATGTGTCTATCTCTGTATAACAAGAGGTAATCAGAAGTACAGAACACAGGTTAATTTATACTGATTACTAAGGTGAAAGTATGAGGATATCAATCACTTAAGAACGATAGCCCCGGTTCTGCGGGAACAGAAACATGATACAGCACTTATTTTTTGTTGCATCATTTTATTTATGTTATTTTAATCAAAAGTATTACAGACTATTACACTCACATGTATATTTATATAGCCATCATTCATACTGTCAAAAGGAGAGCTGAAAACTGATTTTCTAACCATTTTTCATCCATACAGGACATAAACATAAAACTAACAGCATTTTAATATGATGTGATTTTTGTAAAATCAAAGGAAATTTTATTTATAACACAGAGAGTGCCAATTATTCTTTGAACATTTCTGTATCATTGCCTATAAGTTTTTAAGGTGTTTGAGAATTTTTCAGTTGGATGTACTTTTCAGAGAAACTAATTGGTAACATATCCTTTACCAAGCTTTGAAATGTTCATCAAATGGAAGAACATGTACATGAGTCATAAAATATTAGTTTAATATTATTTAATACACTCTAATTATCACTTCATTCACTTCTTTGCTGGAAGCATGTTTTCCTCCTTCCACAGTCATTAATTCCCACAAGTATGAATTTTAACCATCTTAAAATTATTTTCCTTTTCATATCCCAACTCCCCAACAGCAGGGTAGCCTAATTCATTGATGCTGGAGGAAGAAACTGAATTAATTAGTTTTTGAATAAATACAGTAACAATGTATCCAGTAGCTTAAGGAATAAATGAAACCTCAGATATCTGTGGTGAAAATGAAAGTTTCTTCTACTTATAATGGTATTTCTTTTAATAAAGATACTTACATCACTGTTAGTCATCACACCAAAATAAATACACATTGACTAATTTCAATCAAAGAGAACATTTAGGAAATAATTTCTTTTAGAAGTTACTATATACAAAATTGCTACGCATTTATAGCATATATCTTTGCACCTAATAACAAAAATATTATTTTGCATCTTATAAAAGTACATGAGCTGAATTTTCCACTATATAACTTGGAGCATACATTCATATGAATTCCTAAAAAGAATATCACTCAATAAAATATTAAAATGAAAGATCATTAAAAATAAAAATGTTTATGAAGATAAAACCAATATTCACATGTATATTCTAAATTTTTGAAGTTTTAGAGTCATCAATAGTAATCATCGTGGAAAAAACTGCAATGATTTGTGCATAACACTACATTAAGAAAAATTTAAATATGAGTACACAAGTTAGTCTTAGAAAATAAATGCATGCATGAGTAATAATATAAATAGATAAGTGGACCTTACCATAGACAGAAGAACACCTCTTCTCTTTCTTAGAAAGGAAAGGCTCCTAGACGCAGCTGTAGGAGGCTCTAAAATAAAAAAGGTTATTGGAAATTTATGTTAATCTTAATCCAACTAAAAGACTTTTGGGTAAATCTCAATCTTATCCAGTCTTATTTTTATTTTATTTCCTGACAAATGGAAGCTAATAATATCTACCTAACAAGACTGGAAGTTTTAAACAATATAATGCATCTACACAATGTTTATTGTCTCCCTTTTAAAAAAATATTTATTGGTACAGGGTCTTGCTAAATAGCTCAGACTCCTAGTGATCCTCCTGTCTGATCCTCCCCAGTGCAGGGAGTATAGGTGTGTGCCACCATGCCTAGTTCAGGGGCCAGCACGTTATGCTGTACGGGGGATCAAGCTCTGGTCCTTGTGCTTACCAGGTTGTGCTTTCCAAAAGGCAGGCACTTAGATTGCCCAAGTATTTCCCCAGACCTCTTAACTAAGGTCTGTCACCACTTCTTTTTTGACAGATTTTATATTTTTCTCTTTTCTTTCCTTTTTTCTTTTTTCTTCTCTTTCCTTTTTTACTGGAGCATAATAAAACTTTATTCGTTTTAATGGTGGGGGAATTCTAATGATTAGCTTTGCATTTGAGGCAATTGAAAAACTACTATCACCAACTCAACTCCGAAACATTTTTTCCACTGTTCACATAAGTGCCTAGTATTTAGGTAAAATAAATTCTCGCAGCTATAAAGGATTGGACAGAAGGCCTATAAATGATTAGATGGAAGCCTTTATTTTTTTCATAATTTTATTGAAGAACAAATAGCAATGAGACAAATCAAATTAATTGAATAGATTCAATAATTACCACATTGCATATTGTTTTCATGGTGGTTATTTGTTATACAAGGTGCAGACATGTTACTTTATTAACAAACACTATTAGCTGTATACCCATCTTTTTTAAAGCTGATTTATAGTACAGTTTCAATAATTAATACTTTTTACATTGTTATCTTCCTAGTGGTTATCCATAGTACAAGAAGCAGACAGGATATCCTGTCCAAACAATATTAGTGCAAATATTTCTTCTCGTAGAATTACACAAAAGTACTGCATATTTATCCTAACTGTACTGTTTATACAAACACAGAATAGCTCTTCCTTTTTATCCCCTTTTTTGTTTAGTCCTGTCAGAGATGGGTATTCTATTGGCATTCAACTGTTATAGGTGCTTAAATTCAGTGAAACACTCCAACACAGTCCAGCAGGCCACAATAATAGTGCGTTATCCACAGAAGTTGCTGAGTAGAGCCTTTTACAGCTCAGCATATTATTATGGCTTTATATACCGCATTATTATACTTTTCTGCTGGATGGTTAAGACTGAGATAAAGCAAGACCTACATAACAAGAAATGTAACTTTTGTATCTGATAAGATCAGTCATATCCCTTCAGAGTTTATCCTGTAACCCAGTATTCATTTTGTAGATCTTTTGTCAGTGTCAGCCATGTGGATGAGTCACGGCCGTTGCTTGACCAATTTGCTCTCTGTGAAAGCCCGTGAGAACGTTTTCTCTCCATGTGACTCTCCCCAGGCATACTATACATCATCAATCTCTTTTCTTTGTGGCTCCATAATCTCCTTGATCAGAAAATTTGGGGCACAACTGAGTTTCATGATGTTACAATACAGGTTCTCCTATGTCCTGAGTCTTCGCTGACCTTGAAGGGCTAGGATCAAAATGTTGGCTGGCCTTGCAGCTCTCCTATTTCTCCAGTTTTGATCTGTGAATTTAGGTTGTTAACCATCCAGAAGAAAAGCTGATTTTTACCCTGCAGCATATGCAGTTCAGTTTTCCCTCGCTATCTGTCTATCAAGCATCTTAGACACAACTTTGAACAGATGTTTTCCATCAAATATTGTTGTATCAAATTTTAAGTTCTTACAGAACATGAGCGAAAAAAATTTTTAAAATAAGACTATACACATATTATTACACAGAAATTTAGAAATCTAACTATATACAGCCTTGTAGCAGAACAGTCCTGTAAATATTTTTCCTTGTGTATTTTTATTTATTACTCACCTATAAAGAATGATAAACTTGAAGCATTTATATTTAAGTGGATGCCACTCAAAAATATACTCATAAGTGAAATAAGCCAGACCCACATGTGCAAATATCATACAGTCTCCCTAGTGTAAGAAATAAAAAAAAAGTAATACAAATAGGTATAACATAACTAAAAGGAAAACGAGAACTTGAGGATTGGACAACAAGGAGAGGGTAAGGAGAAAAGCTGAGAAACAGGACAGGGACAAAGTCATACATTTGTACACACAAGATGGGCAAGGCAAAGATCTGCAGGGTTTTGAAGGTAGCAGTTAAATGGCAGGATTCTCCGCCCGGCTATCTATATACGGTGATACCTGTGAACCAAGCAACTGCACTGAAGGTAACAATTTGTAAGAAGAGGGTTATACTTGGAATGTCTGCCATTCTGGTCTGCTAAATACATACTTCCAGTCATGACATAACCAAGGGCTAAAATTGGTGAATTGAGAAATAACATTATCTAAAATTATCATAACACTTAGAGAACATAGATCCTCTTGGAGGGCTCCACAGTGGGAGGGGTGCATTTTCAAGAAAGGAATGCTGTTTGTTTTGTTTTTATTCAGTTTTTTCCTGCTTTTCTTTCATTTCCAGCCACTTTTTATATTCATTTATGGCTTATGATTATACTTCCAAACTTTCAGCTGTTCCTTTCTTTTTCTCATTTATTTTATAATATGAAATATATAGAATTTTTCATTTTAAAGAGAAAAAAATTCAAATATAATGAAACAGAATTTTAAAATAGGTTAGTAGGAGAGTTTCAATAATTAATACACTGTATACGATTCTCTTTGTAGTATTCAGAGTGCAAGATAGTTGCATGGTATAGACCAAACAATATTAGCACAAACCTTTTTTTTCAATGAAATAAAAGAAACTCTCTGTATAACTATTTTAACTACCTTGTGCACATATGTATTTCTTTTATTTTTTCCTTCATTCTTTAACCATTTTTCCCATCAGTTTGTCTTTTCTTTTGATTTCTTCCCAATTCACTATATTTATTATACATTTTGAACTCAATTTCTTTGTTCAGTTTACACTACTGAGACTAAACAATGTTTACAAATATGCATCTGATTTATTGCACTTACAGTCTTGAGCTGTATCCATTTGCCTATAATTGTCCAGTTTATCCTTCTTTATGGCTGAGTATTATATGTAATATATATATCATATATATATAATACATAAATATATATAATACATAAATATATATACACATTTTTATCACTTAAATATATATACACATTTTTATCACTTAATCAGTAGAGGGCCATTTGGGTTGTTTCCAAGATTTAGCTATCACAAACTGAGCTTCTATAAACATGGGTGCACATATATTACACTAGTATTTTCAATGCTTCTGTGAAAATACCAAGAAAGGGGAAGTCTAGGTCAGTTAGAACCTCTAATCCTTATTTTTTAAGGAATCTATATACAGATTTTCACAGTAATAGCAAAAGTAGTAGTAGCACCGGTCTATACTCCCACCAATAATGGAGAAAAGTTTCTTTTTCCAAACAGTCCTGCCAACGTTTTTTTATCACTTGATATTTTGATTGTAGCCATTCTATCTGAGGTGTGGTGGAATCTCAGTCTTGTATATTTGCACCTCAAGAATGACCAGTGATGTTGAACATTTTTCATGCATTGATTTGTCATTTGTATTTCTTCATTTGAGAAGTGTGTATTCATCTCAGATGCTTACTTTTGGATTGGCCCTTAGAATTTGAGGGGTTGATTTTTTTTTCAATTTTTATATGTTTTAAAAGTGAGGACTTTTTCTAAGGGATAATTGACCATAATTTTTCCCTTTGTATGTTGTCTTTTCACTCTGTTGGTGATTTATTTTGTTATGCACAAGCTTTTTAATAAGATAAATTCCCATTTGTTGCTTTTAGTATTTCCCACGCAATCTGAGTTATGTTCATGAAGACTGCCTACTCCTGTATCTCTGAGATCTTTACCTATTTTCTCTTCCAGTAAATTTAAAGTTCCTATATTTTATTTTTTGGGCAACTTAGCCCTTCCTGGGAGTGGAACTGGCACTGAATGTGGTGCTGGGAATTGCTGAGCTCTGCCTAAGCTTCGCTAAGCAGGCGCATTAGACCACGGAGCTATCTCATTAACCCCATAAGGTTCCTATTTTGATATTTAGAACTTTCATCCATTTTACCTTTAGTGCATGATGATAGGCAAGGTTTTAATTTTAGTCTTTGGCATGGGAAAAGCCAATTTTCTCAGCACCACCTAAGAAAGAAACCATTTTTCTTCCAAAGGAGCATGTTTGGCTCCTTTGTCAAAGTCAAGGTGGCTGCGTGTGTTTAAGGATACATCTGTTGTTAGCTGTTGGTTTGTCATAGACAGCTTTTGTCAGCTTGAGATCAAGATGATCTATTTCAATTTTCTGTAGGGTTTTTATTATGGATCAGTGTCGGACTTTATCAGATGCTTTTTCTATATATATTGAGATGTCATATGATTTTTTTTTCTTGGGTCTGTTAAAGTAGTGTATTAAATTTATTGACTTGCATATTCTGAACTATGCCTGCATCCCTGGGAATACTACTCAGTCATGATGTATAATCTTTTTTTTTAAAGGCTTAAAATGTACTTTAATAAGTTGATGCTGTATTACTGCTCCATTTCTCAGAAAAACTCCAAACACGGTATACCAATAAAAAATGCACAGCATAACTACCTAAGATAGGCAAGGCTAAGAGCTACTGTCAGACCTTCAGCACACAGCAACTCTATTCCCAAGATTTTACTAGGCCTATCAAAAAAAGCTGTGAATAGCAACATCATAAACACAAAATTGTCATTTCTGGGATGTCTTTTCCCAAGGAAAACATGGAGGCAAGTTAACACAAGATTTTTTTTAAAGATATACTAAAATGAAAATCTCTAAGAGATGTCTTTAGCACATGAAAGGGTAATATATGGGATATAACAGAACCATGCATATGTTGTCTGTGGCCTCTCTGGACATTTGCTTGAATTCTCACCTGGGAGCAAATGGAACAATAGGGCTAAGGTCACTGGGAGATGTTTGGTTTTTGTGGTGTATGTGGCACTGTCTCTGGGCATGAGGGGTGTAGAAATCAAATGAAACACGATGGACAGAAAAACCCGGAATGCTCAAGATCAATGGGACTCTAAGGAATCATCCTGTCATGGTTCCTCCAAGCCTTCAACTCACTGTATTTGAAATTTCAGGAATGTGTCACACAGAGCCAATTAAACAAACCACACAGAATTTGTTAACTATCACCCCTCCCTTGCCCTCTGCCCCCAGCATACTCCCTTAGAGTAGTACAGGCAGGGAAGACCTAACTATTGGGAGGAATCCCTAACACTTTTTAAAGGTAGAATTCTGGCTAGTCCCAAAGGGTTCCTTCTTTTAAGGGTTTCAGGAAATTAGACACTGTAACTTTATTAGTATTGGCGACCTTTGTTTGAAGCAAATTCAGCTCCAGGAGCTGCACGGTTGAAAGCAGGAGGGGTTCCACCAATTGCCCCAATTCCTTCCATTGTAGCAGCCTGGCCAAAGCGTCCACTTGTTGGTGGAGTCAGTCCCAAGGTTCCATCAGGCATCATAGTGGCAGGTCCTGGAGGAGCTGGGGTACCAGCTGGCACTGGAGCAGGGGGCATGGCGCCTCTGTTGTTTATGCCCATAGCACCTCCCATTGCCATTTGGCCCATCCGTATCTCTTGTTCTCGCGCATCAGGGAAGGTTCCCTTGAATCCTTCTTGCTGCTGCCGCATCATCTCTTCTTGTTGCCGCCGCATTTCTTCTTCATGGCGCCTCCGCTCCTCCTCCTGCCTGAGCTCCAGTTGCTTTCGTTTTTGGATCTCTTGGTTATGCAGCTCTTCCATTCTCCGAAGTTCTTCTTGGCGTCTCATCAAATCCTACCTCATCAGCATAACCTGGTGCTGATGGCGAGCAGTCTCCATTGCCATCTCCAGCTTCTCACGGGCTTCCTTGATGTTACGGTCCTCTTGATCCTGCTGCTGTTTCTCCATCTCAATAAGTGCCTTCCAGCTCATGGCATATTCATATTCAAAGGAGCCAGGCTGTGCAAATCGAGGTGGCTGCTCTCGTTCCTTGTGAAATTGCTGGTTCTTTATAACAAGCTTTGCTGGAAGTCCTTCTGTATCATCTAACTGGTCCATAGGCTCCACAGTCACAGGCCGAGGAAATGTGGTGAGAAGGAAAGACCCTTCACTGCATCTGTCCAGAGCTTTCCGTGCAGCTGGCTTCCCTGAGAACTCAACAGTGCCTTTTCCTGAGGGTCTTCCTCGATCATCCACAATGACTACAGCCCTTTCCACCTGGCCAAACACAGAAAAGGCTACTTCCAGTAGTTCGTTGGACACGTACTGAGGAAGGTTTCGGACTGTAAGGGCTGCACTATGGCAGGCAAAGCGCACGTGCAGTTGTTTTCCACGGAGAGGCGTATTATCCAGCTCCACTTTGGCAATCTCTGCAAGGGTTCGTGTTTCCAAGTGGATAAAGCCAAAGCCTTTATCCTTATGAATGAAAACTTCTCCTGCTTTCCCATATTTCTCAAATAGTTTCCTCATTTCCTCCTCAGTGATATCAGGGGGAAGATTGCCCACAAAGAGGTGGCTACTTTAGGTAAATGTCTTCTCTCTTGGTTTCCTAAAATTCTTCAGGTCAAGAGTCAAACCTTCATTTTGGCTACTGGCCTGTTGCCCATTTGCAGGTATAGGCGGCAGCGGCTGCTGGTGGTGGTGATGCTGATGATGTTTCCTTGGAGTCTGGTTCTGCTTCTCCAAGTTAAAGGTCTTATTGCTCTGCATTTTTATACCCTCCACTTGATTGAAGACAGCAAAGTGCCTCCAGTCCTAACTTTGACTTCGCCAATACCAACAGTCCTCTCCGCAGAGTAACGGCGACGCTCCATGATGCATAGTCTTCTTGATGATGTGCTGCATTCTGTTTGCCAGTGTCTTATTAAGGAATTGTGTGTCTATGCTCATTAAGGAGATTGGCCTGCAGTTTTCTTTTATAGTTGTGTTCTCTCATTTTGGAATCAGGGTAGCACTTGCTTCCACAAAGTATTTTGGAAATATTGCTTCCTTTTTACTTTCTTGAAACAGTTTCAGCATTAGTAGCGTTAGTTTTTCTCTAAATTTCTTTTAGAATTCAGTAGTGAATCCACCAGGGCCTGAGATTTCCTAAATTAATAAAATTTAATTACATTTTAAATTTCCCTGGCAGATATCAGGTAACTTATAATTTTTACATCTCCACTTAGTTCTGGCAATGCAATTGTGTATAAGAATCTATTTTTTGTGTGTTTTCCATCTTATTAGACTATAGGTTCTCATAGGAGGTATTGATAATCTGGATAACTACTATGTCCTCTGTGGTTTCCCCCTTTTCATTCCTCATTGCTTGAATTTATATTATTTAGTCTTCTTTTCAATGACATTAGCTAATGGTTTATCAATGTTATTTATTCTTTCAAAGAAGCAACTTTTAATTCACTGATTCTTTTTATTGTTGTCTTAGATTCTTTTGTTAACTTCAGCTCTTATTATAACTTCTTCTGTCATATGAGCTTTGTTCTTTATTTGTTCTTCTTTTTCAGAAGTTTGAGATTCCACATTTGGTGGTTTATTTGAGCTGATTTTGTTTTCCTGATGTGTGAATTCATTGCTATAAATGTTCCTAGTAGGACTGTTCTCACAGATCAGTAATGTTGTGAACTCACACATCAGTATGTGTATCTACATTATAGTTTACTTGCATATAATATTTAATTTTGCCTTAATTCTCTGTGCCCAGTGTATTCATACAGTTGTGATTTCCTTTGTCATAGACTTCCAGCTTCTTTTCACTCTGTTCAGGTAGTATGCGTGGAATGACTTCAATTCCTTTGTATTTACTTAAACATGTGTTCTGGGCTAATATGTAAACTATTTTGGAGAAAGTCACATGTGCAGCTAAGAAGAAAGTGTACTGGGATCTTTTGGGAAGGAACTGTTTACCTCTACCATGTTCATTTGTTCACAAGCTTAGTTTAGTTCTAATATTTCTTTGTTGGTTTTTTGTTCTAATTTTTCTTTGTTGATTTAGTTGATCTATCTATTCTTTTTAAATGTATCAGTTATTTACCTAGGTTTTTAGTAAGAAATGTAGAACACTAATTTGTGAGGATAAATTCTATTTGTCAGACCAAAAACGAATCACAGATAGCCCTGGAGTTGAGGAATGGATTTGATTTTTGCTAATATCTGTGAGTCCACCTCTTTTTGATCCAGCTTGCTCTGCTCTGAAGTCTGATTGTCTCTCTTTCTCAGTGTCAAAGATTTAGTCCTCCTGGTGTCTGAGTTTCTGTAGTTTCTTCTCCTTGAAGTAAGCATCAGTGAGGTGTTTGAGGATTTTCACTTTGCTGATATCAATTTTTGTAGAGGTGACAATGGCAAATTTCTGGTGTGTTCTTCATAGAAGAATGTGATTAAGGCTAAGAGGCCCAGTCACAAGTAGCAAGCCACTGGCCAAGTGCTTCGGGAGACAACTTTCTTGCCTCTTTGACATGTGGTGAGGATGATCAAGATGGTGCTGGGAGTGATACTAGCTCAAAGTTTCTTCACATGCTGACTGAAGGGCTTCTTTCCATGGTTCAAGAGCTTTGGGGGCATGCATTTTTTTAAAGCTTAAACAGGGTACCACTATTCTTATGCCCACTGAATGATTTTGTGATTATAGCAAGAACTTTCTCCTTTTTCTTCTCAACCTTTGATTTAGCAGCTGTGTACTTTGTCTTATACAAAGTCTTTTTGGAATACATAGCAGTTAGGGAGTATCTACCAATTCCTCTAACCAGGACTGGATTTTGGATGCGGTAGGGTGCCCCTTCTTAGACTTTTTTTGCCTTCCTTTTACCCTTTTTACCAGTACCACTGCCAGCAACCTTCTTGGCTTTGGATTTCTTCTCTTTAGTGTCTGGCATCTCAGTTTTCTCACCCAACATCTTGCAAGATGGGAAAGAGAACTAAGATTCCCAATCTATGTGCTTGTGAGAGTGAGGTATAGTAAGGTACTAAGCTACGATTATTTCAGTGCTTGTTTTATCTTATTGTTGTTGAATTTTGTATCTTTCCATATTTGAAGTATTTATGATTGTTATCTCTTCCTCTTGAAATTTTCCCTTCACTACTATATAAACATCTTTGTCCATTTTGATCACTTTTAGCTTAAAGTTTGAATTATCTGCAAATAGAATAGCTTTCCTTGCTTTTTTCTGTGTTACTGTGAAATGGAGAATTATTTTCAATCCTTTGACTTTTAGTCTACAGATTCCTTTTGCTGTCAAATGTGTTTCTTCAATGCAACATATTGTTGGATATTGCTTGTCCATCCATCCTGTCAGTCTTTTTCTTTTTTTGGTCATTTGAGGCCTTTTATGTTGATGGCTACAACTGATATGTATTACCTTTCCTCTTTCAGGTTGTTTCCTATCTTTCTCCTCTGATTAATAGCTTGCCTTGCCTTGAAGTTTCTTTCTATTTGTGTTCATGTGTTTATGGTCTTTGTTACCTCTTTCTAATATGTTTTAGAGAAAATTCTGTATAGCTTGTTTGGTGGCCATAAATTTCTTCGGTTGTTCTTTGTAATGGAAGTTTCTTATTTTTTTCATTAGTTTTGAAAGGTAGTTTCATGGCGTACATCAATCTTGGTTGAAGATTGTTTTCCTTTAGGGCTGAAAATACCTTACTGCAAGCTTTGATGTGAGGGTTTGAGTTGAGAAGTCTGCTGTGATTATGATGGGATTTCCTTTATAGGTGATATGTTTCTTTCCTTAATTGCTTTTAGTATTTTGTTTTTGTGCTTAGGTTTGAGAATCAAATTATTATACGTGTTGGTGGAGGTTTATTTTGGTAATGGTTACTTGGAGGTATATATACTTCATTTCTTTGTATGTGAAATTATTTATCCATGTTGAACAAGTTTTCTGTTTATATTTGTAAAGTCGGATTTAGTGGCTTTTCACTGTTTCCAGATTACTTCCTGATTCTAATCAGTCATATGTTGCCCTCTTTGCTTCATACTGTAGCTGTTGTATTTATTTTTATGGCCTCTTGCAATTGTCAAGATACCCTTCTTTTCCTGTCACTCCTCACATTCCTTTCTTCTAAGTCTGATATTGTATCCTCACCTTCATTCAGTACGCTTGGATCTATTTCATTGATTGCATTTTTTCTCTATGTTTGGCATGGTTTCTGTTGTTTTCCTGCGCTCCTCTGTTTGTTTATATGTATCTATTTTATTGTCTCTCATTTTGATAGTCATTTCTTTTTATACTGCAAACATTTTTTCTATGGCCTGGTTCACTTTTTTTTCATTTCTGCTGCTATCATTTCAGAATTCCCATTCATTGGCTTTTAAATTCCTCTAGCCCTTTCTGCTCTGTACTTGTCTTGTGTGGGCTGGGTATTAAGGCATTGCATGTTCCTTCTTCACCTTATCATTTTCTGTTTTATTTTGTTTTCTATGTTGATGCTTGTAGATTTCTTGTTAGCCATATCACTGATATTCAGGCTTTCCTAGGAGGTACCTCTTCCTCTGGATGTCTTCTAGATGTAGATGGTTCTTGGTCTTTATATCTACCCCCAGCACAAACCTTCCTAATATATCAACTAAGGAGTTATTATTTATTTGACTTAGGGCCCAATCTTTGGGCACTGGGGTCCTATGATGGTTATGGCCCCTTACAATTGCAACGTAGTAATACAGAGAGGAAAACAGGTTACAGCATGTATGATGTCCTGTTTAAAATAGTTTAGTTGGCATTAACAATAGACTCTTGTATAGCCTGGTTATTGACAAACTGTGATAACTATTGGCCTGATATGGCTAACTATAGGAGAACGGTCTGCAGAAATATAATATAATCATAAGGGCCAGAGAGATGGCTTAGTGGAATAAGTGTTTCCCTAGAAATATAATATAATCAAACTTATACCAGGAGCTTGTTTGTCATGATTTTCCACCAAGTAGCATGATCTTATCCTACTGTAGTGTGGGTTCAGGAGGATAGGGGTTAGGGTACAGAGATGAATGAGGTAAATATAATAGGATCAAGGCTCGTGTGCATGGGATGATCATCCAGGTTTTAGGTAATTTTATGACACAAGAGGGGAAGATTAGTTAAGAAGGCCTAGGACTTTAAACTGAACCAGAAAGAGAAAAGAACCATACAATTACATGAGGTGTTTGGTTGAAGAAGGAAAGAGGATAAACAGACTAAATCAAACAAACAAACAAAAAGAATAGAAATATAAATTGTGAACAAGAAGAAAAGGAAAAGAAAAACAAAGGAAAGAAGAAGCAATTGGTAAACAAAAACATCTTCACACAAAAAAAATACAGAAAAAAATAAAAATAAAAAAATCAACAAACACACAACAAAAGCAAACAAGACACCAATCCAGCTGAATACCAAGAGGGAAACTAATCAGACAGAGAAAAATCAAGGTAGTTATATTCCTCTAGTGTCATGGTTAGCACTGATGGTTTCAGTTCTTTTCCCATTCTCCTCTATGTGTTTATCTATGTCTATGATATGTCTATGTCGGATCAGATAAATGTGTTCTCTAGCCAAAACTGAAAACCAATTTTGCTAGTTTCTGATCTTTGTCTCTGGATTTTAGATGAGTTTTCTGTAGATAGAGTTCCTTTCAGTCATTTCAAAAAACAAACAAAAACAAAGGTAAAAGTAAACAAAAAGAGCTAATACAAGAAAAGTGTGGCCCTACCTGAATGCTTCTATTCCTTGTGTCTTTGCTCCCAGGCATAACTGTGGCTTTCCTAACCAGTGTTACTGTTACCACCTTTTGGCTCATATTGCTACTGATGCAAGAGATGTTTCCCCCTCTCTAGTTCCACTTGTCTAATGTGTGTGCCTTAGCTAGGATTCTACTGTGCTGCTGGTTTTCCTGCAGGTCTCCAGGCTCTGAGTCCCACCAGTGGAGGGAGGGATGGGAGACTCTCAGACTTCCCTCACCAATCAGATGATCCTGGGTCAATGGAAGAAGGTAGGAGAAGATATCATACTCTTCTTGCCAGCCAGTCTGGGGCCCATAGAAGTAATTTTAAGTAAGTCAAAAACAGTTTAATACAAATATAACTTAAATACTTTCAAGATAGGTGGATTTTACATATTTTGTGCCAACCACTCATTTTTGTGAGCTATTTTTCTTGTTAATCTTGGAAATTCTTTCTATATTTTCAATGCATTCTTTGCATGTTTCATAATTGTGTTCTTCAAAGCTCTATTTCCCTTACAGTCTGTGATAATCAAGACTTTTTATTTTAGTATTGATACCTGCCTACTTTTGCTCTGTAGGAACCCAAAGGCCACTGAACTGTTGGTCATCCACTGGTGCTTAGGCTTGGGGTAAATCTGGTTTTGTTGGGTCAGGAGGGTGAATGAGTGGCACCACTTTACTTAGCATGGACATTTTCATGAGTTTGGAGAGTAACCATGAGAGGAGGTAGGATGCTGCTCATGTGAATGATAGTTTTTAATCAAATGCTCTGCCATTGAGCTATATCCCCCCGAGTGACAGTTTTTAGATGATAAAGGGAGAAATAATATTCAGTATGTGTGCTTGGTTACATTATTCTGTTGCCTAGTCCTACACTATAAGGCCTGTGAACTCAGTATCTCTTGTTCATGCTTACATCTTTATGTCTTTGCTGACTTCATTGGCCTCACTCAGTTGAGCATTCCAATCTCTTTTTCTTTGCCATTCTTTGCACAAAAGAATCTTCAAGATCCTAATGCACAGGCATAAAAGATGACCAAAATTCCCTCGTGTGATTTGATAAAGAACATAGATGGTTTAACTACAAAGAACACTGTGTGTGAATCTTAGATTGAGATATGTCGTTTTCTTTGCGTGCTAAATTTTAAAACCTACTCTACCCAGTAGCATCACAGACACATTAGGTGACAGTTGCACTGTTAATGTCTAAGGACTCTCCATACTGTTTCTCATTATGAGTGTACTAATTTATATTTCCACTAGTAGTATATAAAGGCTCCCTTTTGCATCTCTCTGACTATCAGTGATGTTGAGCATTTTTTCCCAAATACCTATTGGTTATTTGAGTGTGTGTGTGTGTGTGTGTGTGTGTGTATTTCTCATTTCTTGACATATAATCAATGGAAATCAATATGGTGAAAATCCTTATATACTGCCATGTTTATTCATTTATAATTACTAATAAAAAAATAAGTGGGTGTCAAGTGATAAATGCATGAAAGAAATTTAGCAGAATACTAGTAACCCATGAAGGAATAAAATCTGTCATTTGCAACAGTATGGGTGGAATTGAAAATCATTACAGTATATAAAATAAGACAGTTGAAGAAAGACAAGCACTGCCTGTGCTCACATGTAGTGTATACAACAGTTGATCTCATTGAGTTTGGCGGTATTATACAGTTTCATGGGAGAATAAAGTATGGACAAGGCAAAGTGAAGGAAGGATGGATAGGGCACTAAGTGATAGGACAAATGTGTTCCAGGGCTCTTTTGCTTAAGCATGCCTGGTAAGTGCATGGTCCTGAGTTTGATCAAGTGCATAGAAATAATGACACACTGCATGTTTAAAAACATAGAAGAAAGGATTTTCAATATTTTTTCCATGAACAAATGGCAAATATTTAATGAGATAGACATGCATACCATAGTGTTGCCAGTACACAGCTCGTACATGCATTGAAATAGTATATGATATCTAAAACATATGTGTAAGTTTATATGTTAAAATTAAATTTTAAAATAAAATAAAAATTAAAAATCTACTCTGTAGTTGCTCAGCAAATAATAGAACATTTATTTAAAAAGAAATTTATGTCTTAATGTTTGCTGTATAATGAAAAAGAAAGGGAAAAGAAACTCATGCTGTAATTTTGCTATGTAAAAGGAAAACAAAACTATTATCTTATTTTAAAAAAACAGGTATTTAAACATAAAACTATTTAAATATTGTCATGAATTTAAAAATAACTGGGGCTTGGGAGAGAGCTCAGTGGCTTAAGCACCTGCCTGGTAAGTGCATGGTCCTGAGTTTGATCCCGGGCATAGAAAAACATTAATAATTAATAATAATAATAATAATAATAATAATAATAATAATAACTTATGATGATTTCTAAATGCTTATTCTAAACCAGCACGGTGCTAGCTTTAATAATTGCTAAAATAAAGAAAACTAATTCCTTTCCTTTATAATTTTGTATTCTAGTTGATGAACCTGGCATACTGATAACCATAATATAGCATGGAAGCGACTAGCATATAGGCTGTCAAATCAATGATATCAGAACAATCCTAAACAATGATAATCAATTTTATTCTAGTTTGAAAAAAAAAAAAACCTCTTTTTCAACTGTTTACTGGATAAAATAAGCTCACCATGAGATCCTTTATAGATTGAACCCTAAATGCTTTTTTAAACCTATTTCTTAAAGAACTAGTCCTGCCAAGAGTGTATGATCGTAGTAATCTTCTCTTCCCCGAATTTACTCAGCCTCACTTGTTCACTGTGAAAAGTGATAATTCAGTAAAGTAGACCGATTGTGTCATCACGTAGTTTTTCAGAAACTCATGTTGTAATTCTGCTATGCAAAAGGAAAACAAAGCTAGTATTTTATTTTCAAAAAATAGGTATTTTAAATAGAAAACTATTGAAATATTATCTTAATATGATTTCTATCTTAAGATTGGATGAGCCAGGAGGATTGTTAGTCAACATTAATCATTTATAATCATGAAGTACAAATGAGATATATAAAATTTAAAGTGACTTAAACATAAAGCTAATGTTGGAGCGATAGTTTTTTTTTTTTTTTACATACATATCATTTTTCATATTCACTGTGTGAATCTGTCGGGCTTCATCCATCAAGATAGCTGTTTTTAAACAAATGACAGCAAAACAGTTGAAAGCCAGTGTGATGTGCCAGGATGATTGTGATAAAGAGAGTAAATCTTAATCCTTATGGAATTAGCATGCCTTTAGACAGGAACTCAGCAGACCAGAATTTTTATTTCACTGTGTACTCAAAGCTAAGAACATGTCTGAGAGTGGACAGACTACACAAATCAACATAGTAAGAAAAGGTAGATCTGAGAACACAGCTCATCCTCTGGATCCTAGCAAGCAGCAAAATATTCTTGTCTTACTTGAGAAAATAACATCTAAACATATGTTAATGAAGTAGACTATTAGGTGTCTGACGTACTCCTCCTTTCAAGGGATTGAAGATCAATTTTGAGCAATATTTAGTCTAAGGTTTTCATTTGACGGTTACTTGAAGGATTGCCAATAAAAGAGTGATGAAAGTATTGAGTGTTATTTTGTTGTGAAAGAAAGAAGGAAAGTTAAAATTAAGTACTTTGAATCATTGAATATGCATGTTAAGAAAATAGTCCTATTTGCTCTGGTAGTTCTGAAATTTGAATTGGTTAAAAGGATTATCCTGATTCAGATAGAACTTTTAGTGATGGATGTAA
>PVKA01001046.1:75950-161424 GCA_004027165.1 Ctenomys sociabilis
ATCGTGTCTGCAAAGATGGCGCCCATATCCGGCTTCCTGGTTCTTGTTGCTGTACCAACCTCTCCCTTATTTAGAATAAGCCCGCCATTGCTGTAAGATCTACCAATAGTAATCGGCCACGTGTATAATTATGATTGGTTTGTGAAATCTATATAGCTTGCTGTATCACGAGATCCGCCATGCTTGCACGGTAGGAGCCACGGATAGCGGACGCATGTAGAGGCTTGCATCCCACTCGATAAAGGCTTGCTGAACCTGTTGCTGAGTGTCTGAGTGTCTTCTTCCGCGGGACGGGAGCGGCGCCGGACATGTAACTCTTGTGATTTCTATGCACCCTATAACATTGTAGACAAATTACAAGGTTAAACTTGCAAATAACCTAACTGTTCGAGCAGACTATCTAGCATTTTTAAAAGCAACTTTTATCTTGGATTATAGTTATCTGATTTTTTTGTTGTCTTTTTTTATTTTATTAAAGAACAAATAGCAATGGGACAGTTTCATACCACATTAACAGGACAGATTAAATAGTTAATACATTGCATATTATTATTATAGTGGTTTTTTGTTCTACAAGGTTCATATGTGACATTCTATTTACAAACAATATTAGAGCAGATGCCTCTAATCAATGAATTAAGAGAACATAGCTGTATATTTATCTTTTTTAAAGCTGATTTATAGTACAGTTTCAATAATTAATAGTTTTTACATTGTTATCTTCCTGGTGGTTATCCATAGCACAAGAAGCAGACAGGATATACTGTCCAAACACTATTAGTGCAAATATTTCTTCTCATAGAATTATACAGAAGTACTGCACATTTATCCTAATGATAATGTCTATACAAATACGGAATGGTTCTTCCTTATATCCCCCTTACTTTTTTTAGTCCTGTCAAAGATGGGTTTTCTATTGTAATTCAACTACTATAAGTACTTCAATTCAGCAAACAATCCAACACAGTCCAGAAGTCCACAATAATAGTTGGGTATCCAAAGAAGATGTTGATTAGAGCCATTTGCAGCTCAACCTATTATTATGGCCTTATTTTATATACCTCATTCTCATACTTCTCTGTTGAATGGCTAAGAATGAGATAAAGCAAGACTTATATAACAAAAAACCGCAACCTTTGTATCTGATTAGGTCAATCAATCCCACTCAGGGATCATTCTGTAACCCTGTACCTCACTCTGCAGATCCTTTGTCAGTGTCAGCCATGTGGATGAGTGATGGCAATTGCTTGACCATGTTGCTCACTGTGAAAGCCTGAGAGAATTCTTTCTCTCCATGTGACCCTCCTTAAGCACACAGTCGATCATCGATCACATTTCTCTGTCACTCCATAATTTCTTTGATCAGAAAAGTTGGGGCACAACTGAGTTCCATGATGTTCTTCTATGTCCTGAGTCTTCACTGACCAAGGGCCAAAATGTTGGCTGAACTTGCAGCCCTTCCATTCCTCCAATTTTTTATCTGAAAAATTAGGTCATTAACCATCCAGAACAGAAGTTGATTAGTACCATGCAACACATGCAGTTTAGTTTACCCTAATTATCTGACTAAATTCTTTTTAGTTGTTATACCATTCTATTTGTATTTATTCTTTTGATTTCTTATACTAGGGAGAATATATGATATTTGCACATGTGTTTCTGGTTTATTTCACTTATGAGTATATGTTTAAGTGGCATCCACTTCAATATAAATGCTTCAAGTTTATCATTCTTTATAGCTGAGTAATACTCCATTGTATATAAATACCACATCTTTTTCACCTGTTCCTCATGTGACAGGCATCTTGGTTGTTTCCAAGATTTTGCTATCACAAATTGTGCTGCTATAAACATAGGCACACACATATCACTATAATATGATGTTTTCAGTTCCTCTGGGAAAATTCCAGGTAGGGGAATTTCCAGTCCTAGTTTTATGAGGAATCTCCACAATGGTTGACCAGTCTACATTCCCACCAGCAGTGGAGAAATGTTCCCTTTCCCCACATCCTCTCCAACATTGGTGTTGGTTGATTTCCTTATGATAGCCATTCTTTCTGGAGTGAGATGATATCTCAGTTTTGTTTTACTTTGCATTTCATGGATGGCTAGCAATGTGGAGCATTTTTTCATATATTTATTCACTTCTTTAATTTTGTCTTCTGAGAAGTGTATATTCATTTCAGATTCCCATTTCTGGATTGGGTCTTTAAATTTCAGGGCCTTAATGTATCTTAGCTCTTTATATATTCTACAGAGCAGACCTTTGTCTGAGTGTTTATTAGTTAAGATTTTTCAAGATTTGTGGGTTGCCTTTTTACTTTGGTGATAATTTCTTTTGACTTGCAAAAACTTCTCAGTAAGAGTTGATCCCAGTTGTTAATTCTTTCAAGTGTGTCCTGTGTGAATACATGTTTCTTCATGAACTCATTGCCTACCCCTATGATTTCAAGGGTTCTACCTACTTTTTCTTCCAGGAGATTGAGTGTTTCTGTTTTAATGTTTAGATCTTTAATCCATTTTGACTTTAGCTTAGTGCATGGTGATAGAGCTGTGTCAAGTTTTAGTTTTTAAATATAGAAAGCCAGTTTTTCCAGCACCATTTGTTAAATAGGCTCTCTTTCTTCCAGTAGGCATGTTTGGCCCCTTGGTCAAAGATCAGGTGGCTGAGTGTGTTTCCAGATGACTCTGCATCTTCTGATCTATTCCATTGATCCTCAGGTCTATTTTGTCCCCAATACCATGTTGATTTTATCACAGTGGCTTTGTAGTGTAATTCCAAGTAGGAATTGTGATGTCTTCTGTCTTGTCCTTGTTAACCAGGATTGCCTTTGGTATTCTATGTATTTTCTAGTTCCAAATAGTTTTAGGAATGATTTCTCTAGGTCTTGGAGGTACGTTGCTGGCAGTTTGATAGGGATTGCATTAAATCTGTACAACAATTTTGGAAGTATGACCATCTTCACATTGTTGTTTCTTCCTATCGAGGAGCACAGAATGTCTTTCCATTTCCTGAAATCCTCTACAATCTCTTTTCATAAGGTGCTGTAATTTTCCATGAAAAGATCTCTGACTTCCTTGGTTAAGTGAATTCCAAGGTATTTCATTTTGCATGGTGCTAATGTAAAAGGTACTGTTTCTATAGCTTCCCTCTCAGTGTGTTTATTATCTGTGTAGAGGAATGCCATTGACTTTGCATCCTGCTGTGCTAATGAATTTCTATATCAATTCTAGTAGCCTCTTGGTGGAGTTTTTTGAGTTCTCCAAGTAAAGTATCATGTCATCTGCAAATAGTGATAATTTAACTTCTTCTTCACCTATTATTATTCTTTTTATTTCTCCCTCTATTCTAATGGCTGTAGCTAATGATTACAAAACTGTATTGAATAGGAAGGGTGATACAGGACATCCTTGTCTTGTACCTGATCTAAGAGTAAAAGACTTCAGTTTTTCCCCATTTAGAATTATATTAGCCATTGAGTTTTCATAAATGACTTTTAGCAGATTAAAGTACAGCTCTTCAATTCCAATATTCTGTAGGATTTTGAACATGAATGAGTGTTGGATTTTGTCAAAGGTTTTGCTTCATCAATTGAGATAATAATGTTGTTTTAGATTTCAATCTATTAATATAGTACATTACATTTATAGATTTTCAAATATTGAACCATCCTTGCGTCCTGGGATGAATCCTACCTGGTCATGGTGTATGATCATTTTAATGATTTGCTGTATTCTATTTGGTAGGATTTTATTGAGGATTTTTGCATATATGTTCATGAGGGAGATTGGCATTTAGTACTCTTTTTAGTTTGTCTTTCTCTGGTTTTGGAATCAGTATAATACTTGCCTCCAGAAATGATTTTGGGAGGACTGCTTCCTTTTCAATTTCATTGAAGAGTTTGAGGAGTATATAGATTATATCTTCTTTAAATTTCTTGTAGAACTCAACTGTGAATCCATCAGGACCTCGACTTTTCTTTGTTGGCAGGCTTTTATTAGGTTTCATAGTTGGTTGGCTGTTATTGGCTTATTGACAGTTGTTATATCTTCTTGCTTCAGTTTTGGTAATTTGTACCTTTCTAGAAATCTGTCCATTTCTTCTGTCTTGTATTCTGTGAACGTAAATAGTCTTGAAGTAGCTATTGAAAATATTCTGAATTTCCACTGGGTCTGTGGTGATTTCACTGTTTTCATTTCTTATTGCTTGTATTTGAATTTTTTCTTTCCTCTTTTTGATGGGGGTAGCTAGGGGCTTATCAATTTTACTTAGTTTTTCAAAGAACCAGCTTTTTGATTGGTTTGTTCTTTGAACTGTTTTCTGCATCTCAATTGAATTAATTTCTGCTCTAATCTTTATAATTTCTTCCTGTCTTTGGGCTCTGGGTTTCATTTGCTCTTCTTTTTCTACATGGCAGAGGTACAACACTAGGGTGCAACACTAGGGTGTTTATTTGTTCCCGTTGTGTTTTCCTAATGTGTGAGTACATAGCTGTGATTTTCCCTCTTAAAACTGCTTTCATTGAATCCCATAAATTGTGATAAGTTATGTTTGAATTTTCGTTGAATTGCTGATATTGTTGAATTTCTTGTTTAATTTCATCTGTGACCCATTGATTGCTGAGTAAGGTGTTGTTTAATTTCAATGTATTTAGCGAGTGTTTCTGGATTTTTTTGTTCTTTATTTCCAGTTTCATTGCACTATGGTCAGATAATATATATGGGATAATTTCTGTTTTCTTACCTATACTTAAGCATGACCTCTGGACAACTATGTGTTCTATTTTAGAAAATGACCCATGGACCCAAGTGCAGCTGAAAAAAATATATATTCAGCTTGGGTGGAACATTCTGTATATGTTCTCCAGGTACATTTGTTCCAAGCCCTGGTTCAGTTCTGCTACTTTGCTAATTTTTTGTCTGGTTGATCTATCTTTTTGAGATAAGGGGGTGTTAATGTCTCCTGTTAAGATTGTGGTCTTGAATATTAGATTTTTCATGTCCATTGAGATTTGTCTTACATAGTTGGATGCTCCTGAGTTTGGTGCATAGATATTTATGAGTGTTACCTCTAACTCTTGAATTTTTCCCCTGACCAACATGCAGTGGCCTTTGTTTCATTTGATCATCCTTGCTTTGAAGTTGACACTGTCTGAGAACAGAATTGCTACTCCGGCTTTTTTTTGAGGTGCTGGGGCATGTAGTATTGTCTTCCACCCTTTGACTTTAAACCTATGAATGTCTTTTTGAGTTAAGTGTGTTTCTTCTATACAGCATTTTGTTTGATTTTGTTTTCTAATCCACTGTGCCAGTCTATTTCTCTTACTTGGTGAATTGAGTCAGTTTACATTGATGGTTATAATTGAAATGTGTTGACTTATGATTGTCATGTTATTTACCTGCTGTTGTTTACTCCTTTTTGTCCTGTGTTAAATTGTTTGCCTTATTTAGTGTGTTCCTTCTGTTCTCATTTGTGGAGTTCTGGTTATTGTGATCCCTCTCTAGTACATCTGTCAGTAGCCTATGTAGGTATGGCTTTGTCATGATGAAATTCTTTAGTTGTTCTTTGTCATGGAAGTATTTCACTTTTCTGTCAAACTTGAAAGAGAGTTTTGCAGGGTATAATAGTCTGGGCTGGAATTTGTTTTCTTACAGGACTTCAAGAACTCTGCTCCGTGCATTCCTTGCCTTCATGGTTTGTGTAGAGAAGTTGGCTGTAATATCGATGGGTTTTCCTTTGGATGTGTTCTGCTTCTTTTCTCTAGCAGCTTTCAGCATATTATTGTTATGTTAAATTTCTGGGATCTTGACTATTTATTATATGTCTCGCTGTGTTTTTAGTTAGGTTGAAGGTATTTGGCATTCTACATGCTCTGATTACCTGAGTTTTAGATTACTTCCTCATATTTAGGAAGTTTTACGCTATTACTTCCACCCATATTCTTTTATATCATTTGTATTGACTTCCTCCTTCTCATTTATGCCTATTAATCTCACATTGTTCACGTTGGCATCATCTTGAAGGCCATGGATTATTTTTTCCTGCATCCTCATTGTTTTTAAGAGATCCTTTCTCACCTTTTCACTAGCTGCACCAGCATCTTCAAGATCTGTAACTCTGTCTTCACTTTCACTCAGATGGCTTTGTAGACTCGTGTGATAGACTTAAGTTCTTCAATATCTCTTTGACTGTTTCATGTGATCTATTTCTTTCCTGTATTGCTCATTCAAGGAATCCATTATATTTCTAATCTCCTCATTTTTTTTTTTATCCATGTCTTCTTTAGAGGTAGCTATTAGTTCTTTACTGCAGAGTTTTTTCCAAATTGGGTTTCCTCCATATATTTCCTGAATTGATTCTCTACTCTAGATACTATGATTTCAAAGATTTCTTTTTTGACTTCAGAAATTATTTCTGCTTTGAGTTCCTTTTTACCTTTTTGCTATTGTTTCTTTGCTTGGGACACTGTTAATTCATATGCTTCAGCTGGAACAGTGTTCTCTGCATTTGTTCTGGGTAGGCACTGGGTTTCCCTCATACATTTCTCGATTTGATTCACTACTTCAAATACTGTGTATTCAAAAATTTCTTTTTTTTTTCAGGCATTAATTCTGATCTGAGTTCTTCACTTCTTTTTTTTTTTTAAACTCAACCTGAATGAGTGTGTTTCCACAGAGCCACTTAGAGAGCTGTATTTTATATATTATTTATAAGTATCCCCAGAAATCCAGTTTCTTGTGTTTACTCACATCTGAGAATTACAGGCCATGCTGCATTTGTTTTATTGCTTATTTTATGTAAAACTTTAGTAAACTTTATATAAAAAGTTAGCAAACACCTATTGCTTATTTTATGTAAAACTTTAGTAAACTTCATATAAAAAGTTAGCAAACACCTTTCTTACCCCAAACTATAATAGGTAAGAAGGTCATTATAAGAGACCAAAAGGTTTTTTTAATCTTCTTCTAAGTTACTTTGTACAAAGAGATAAACAGGCATATCTTGTTCACCAAATTATATTATAGAAATTATATATAATTAATGTTAATTAATGTGCTATAACTTACAGAATAATACTCTTCTGTTCTCTAAAGTGTGCTCTTCATTATGTAACTTAGATTTTTATTAGTATTGAAATTGAAAGTAAATTCAAGTTAATTTTTTTAAAAATATGTAAGATGTTAAATTGCCAGTGTAATAAAGACTCCAGAGGAAGGCTTAGATTTCAATCAGACTCTGACCACTGCTTCAAACCTTGGTGGTACTATTCATTATTTCAAAAAGAGAGAACAGAGAAACATTTTTAGAAACCCAAACCAGACTTTGTAATTCTTAGAACCTTCAAGTGGATCATATACATTCATCTACAGCCTACAGGAAACTCCAGCAAAGAGTAGAGCCCTATCCTAGAAGATGAGGGGGCAAACAAGATGAATTCTTTTTAGCACCTCTTGCATTTGACTAAACATCAAATAACACTGTAGTTTGATCAACTTTGAAGAGGGGAAGATGCAGGGCAGTACACTAAGTACTTTCATAAAAATGCTGGTGCCTACAGTCACTTGTAAGATAAAAGAACGTTATAAATGTCTCAGTATATGCTTTCCCGGACTTTGTTCACCATTTTTCACTCGTTTTTCTTTATACTTCCTTGACAAAAATTACATGTTGAGAAACTCAGCATAAATATTCACTTAACTCAAATTCAAAAGTGATTAATACAAGTTCTTTTACTAGTTGATACATTGCATGTTGAAACATGCAGTTCAAAATGTCATTTTTATCTCTAAAAATAGGCTTTATTCTTCATTTATTACAAGTAAAATCCCTCATTGTCTCTTGCCTTTTATATATATACATATATATATGAGTGCTGTAGTTCAGTTGATCATCATTGAACTGTTTGATTTCTCTCAGGTGGCCTTCTCACAATAGATGCTGGTGATTTCCCTGTCTGTCCACTACTCCTGGGCATTCTAGGAGTCAGTCAAGCTTGACTCCACTGGCCATTCTGTGCATATTCTGGGGAATCTTCCATCTAGCCTGCTAACACCGAACTCTATCTTTTTCCACTAATAGTCTCAACTGATCCCACATTTTCCTGTTGCTATTTTAATAAACGTTACTCTTCATGAGTCATCTCTAGGTACTTTCTTTGGTCTGGCAGCAGCCTAGTCTACTGCTCCAGCACCACTGGACTATGGACAAGAGAATAACAAAAAGCACTTAAGTGCAATAAATCGTACTAAGATGTACAAAGTCATGTGGACAGACAACACAAGGAAGGGAGTAGTAACAACATGAAATGACTAACAATACAGAAGCTATAAATCATTATTCAATGAATTTGTCAAACTTTAAGGCATTAAAGAGTAAAAGTAGAAAATAATTGCTTCAAATATCACTCTCATGTGAAATTATCTGTTCCCCCTCAATCTAACTCTGAACATTGTTCAGTCTTGCTATGAATACAATGAAATTAAATTTGATATATTTTCATTTCAGTCGAAAATACTACACACAAAAGGCACACAAAGCACTTCTTTCTTAGGCATACATTTCAGCAAGTCATTTAGGGACCAGGGGAAGGGAGGCTTAGTCTAGTTCATTATGACATTTTAATGTATAGTGACTGGCTTTTTTATTATTTTAAAAATAAAATACAAAAATAATTAAAAAGTTTCAAAACAGCTGAGTAGGATAGTTATTAAATTAATCCATTGCATATTGTTGTCTTTATAATAGTTAAGAGTACAAGATATTGGCAAGATATATTTTGAAACAATAGTAGCACAAACCTTTCTATTCAACAAACTGAAAGAAAGTAGCTGCATAGCTGTCCTATCTTTTACACATCTATTTTTCTTTTTCCCTTTTTTTTCTTTATTTTTCTTCCATGATAGCTTGTCTTCTCTTTGAAAGTTCCTTCCAAATTTTCTATATCTATTGTATATTTAGGACTTTATTTACTCATTCAATTTCTCCCGGTAATTAAACTATACTGTATTTGCACATATGGGTCTCATTTCTTTCACTTATGAGTATTGTCTCAAGTTGTATCCACTTCATATAAGAATTGATAGTTTATCCTTCTTATGGCTGAGTACCCATCAATTAAAACAAAACATATTTTTTCTTATCTATTCCTTGGTTGATCGATATTTGGGTTGATTCCAAGATTTAGCAATTACAAACTGTGCTGATAGAAACATGGGTGCACATATATTGCTGTGGTATGTTTTAATTCTACTGGGAAGATTCTCTGATGGGCAAACCTAGGTCAAATGAGACATCTAATCTTAGTTTTTTAAGTAATCTTTGCATTGATTTTCACAGTGGTTGCACCAGTCTATATTCTATATGTTTTTCAAATCTTTATATGTTCTAGACAGAAACCCTTCATGGGACAATTGAATATAATTTTTCTCTACTCTATGGGATGAGTGGCTTTTTATTCACACAACTTTTTCTTTTTTGCCTCTGAAGTTTTGCTTTCATTTCCCTTAAGAGACATCAGGAAAATGAACTGTAACAAATACTATTTATTAATATAAGTTATGGTGCTCTGAAAAAGAGATTGAAGAGTATTTGAGAAAATGGAAAACATTCCATGTTCCTGGATAAAAAAAATCAACATTGTGAAAATGGCCATACTCCAAAAATTTTTATACAGATTCAACAATCCCAATTAAAATGCTATTAGCATACTTTGCAGAGCTTAGGAAAACTTTGCTCAAATGCATTTTGAACCAGAAAAGATCCAGAATTTCAAAAGCAATTCTGGGAAACAAGGAAAAGCAGGAGATATCATGACTGTGGCCTGAAATTATACTATAAAGCTATTGTGATAAAATCAGTGTAGTACAGGAGATGGACTTGATGATCAGCGAAACAGGTTAGTAGATGCAGACACAACTGTAAACAGAGTCAGCTACCTTAAAGTTGATAAAGGTACCAAACATGCTAACTGGACGAAAGATAACTTCTGTAATAAACGGCACTGGAAAAACTGTCTTTTCACATGACAAAGGCTAAAACTAGACCAATGCCTATCACCATGCACAAAGCTACAGTAAAAATGGATCAAAGATTTAAATAGAAAACAGAAACACTAAATATTCTGGAGAAAATTATAGGTCAAAATCTCAAAGACATAGGCTAGGTAGAGAGTTCATGAGCATAAAACGAACTGCATTGGAAATAGTTCAAAGAATCAACTGGGATCTACTCTTTTTGAAAATTTTCTGCACTTCAAAGCAAATCTTCAGTAGAGTAAAATGAAAACCTACAAATTGAGAAAAATTATAATTGACTGTCCCTACAACAAAGGTCTTCTATCTAGAATGTATAAACAATTAAAAATAATCATCACCTCAAAGAAAATTCAAAGACCAAATACAAAAATAGGCCTCTGAGACAAATACACACTTCTCAGAGGAAGAAATACAAATGGCAAGTAAATATATGAAAAGAAGGTTCAACATCATTAGTCATTAGAGAAATATGAATTAATACAACACTGATATTCCACCTAACCCCAGAAAGAATGTCTAACATCAAGAAGTCAGCCAAAAGCAAATGATGGATTAGCTGTGAACATAAAGGAACACTTCTCCACTGTTGGTGGGAGTATAAACACTATGGAAATCAGTGTGGATGTTCCTTAAAAAGCTGGAGATCCCCTTCAAGCCAGATATTCCCCTCCTGGATTTTTTTCCAGAAGAACTGAAAACATCATACTACAGCAATATATGTGCACCCATGTTTATAGCAGCACAATTTGACATAGCTAAACCCCTGGAAGCAACCCATCACCTGAAGAATGGATAAAGAATATGTGATATTTTTACATAATGAGTATTATTTAGCACTAAAACAAGATAAAATTGAGTCTTTTTCAGTAAATGGATGCAGCTAGACGACATACTCTTTTTTTTTTTTTTTTTTTTCGTCTTTTTGAGACAGGGTCTCACTATGCAGTTCAGGCTGGCCTTAAGCTCACTTTGCAGCTCAGGCTGGTCTCGAACTCACAACAATCCTCCTGCCTCAGCCTCCCGAGTGCTGGGATTACAGGCCTGCACCACCATGCCCGGCTTCAGAAGACATACTCTTAAGTGAAATAAATCTCACATGTACAAACATCCTCTTGTCTCCTTAGTGTGATAACCTGAAAGAGAAAATTGAATCTGAAGGGTACAATAGATACTAGGAAAAGAGAATGGATTTACTCAAAAGAAAAGAGTTAGTGAATTGGGAAGAAGGACAAGAAATGGAGTGGGTAAAGAGATTTATCTATTAATAAAAGCAGGATGGTTTGGACAACTGGACTGTACATTTCTGTTGGTCTATGGAAAGGAGAGGATAATACTAATTTGTTTTATCTCCTTTTTTAATTGTACTTTTTATCTTCTTAATTTAATTATACAGTTCTTTTTTCTGATTTTACATGCATATATCTGGTACTATGAATAACTTGTTGAAAGACAACATTGTATTACAACAAACATGAAACTCATGTTACTTTAAGTGAAATCTGTATCACATGTATTTTTTTTCTGTTTTAATTCTAATTTGTACTCTATTAAAAAATACTGTTTATTTCATAAGTGACCCCATATAATCCTAGGAAATGGTCTGCAGTTGGAGGAGAGACTGATATTTTCAACATCTTTAGTCTCTCCACTGAACAAAGAAGCAGAAGGCATAAGGGCTATTGTGAGCATCAATTATGATTTTAATATAAATTGCATTACAGAAGTGATTTGTGTTCTTTGCAGAGCTATCATGAATTCTGACTTAATAATTCCAGAGATATAACCATAGTTCTAAAAATATTAATGAAGAACCTGGAAAAAAAGACTAATTTCAAGTGCCCCAGATGACAGGCTTAGATAAGATTGTTAATGCTTTTTAAGTGATCTTTGACTAGAACCCTGAGGCATAAATCCAATTAAGATTTGCATGGATATATGAATAGAAATCAAACAGATTTACCACATATTTTGTTAAAATAAAAATCTCTTCTGAAAGTTAAAATTTTTAAGGTACAGAAATGAGGCTGGGGAGATAGCTCAGTTGAATAAGTGCTTGCCTAGCAAGTACAAGGCCCTGAGTGCAATCCTTGGTACCATAAAAGAAAGAGTCATTTTCCATTTACCCATTTTGAGCCACTTAAAATAAATTTGCCATAATAATTTTCTGCACATACAGAATACCAGTATTTCAGGTTATAAATAATTCAATTGCAATTATTTTTTTCCTAAAAATTCACTTGAAGGTAATACATTCATATTAGTAGTTTTTTCAGTACTTCATTTTTCTTAAGCTTCTTTAAAACTATTTTCTTTTTTCTCTATATGTGTGAATTTAACATCATTAAATTATTGTCAATAAGTGTCACTAATAGAGAACTAAATATTAAATAAATAATTTTCTGATTAGAGATGAGGAGGCATATAGGTTAGATGAGAAATGTCTGGCCTAATTCAGTGATGTAGGAAGTATTAACAACTAGGACTGGGTATTGAAGATCTCAGGTTTCTGTTCCCTTCTTATCACACATTGCCAGGTGCAAAATTAGTTTCGAATAAGAGAAGTCACCTCTCCCTCACTGTATGCATGCAGATTCAGCAACAGGAATTTGGGACTTTATCGTATTTTTCATATTTAAATGATATTAAACTATTACATTCTTCATTGTACTAAACTAATAATTGCCAGTGAGGAACTCTCATTCAATGTTTGTCCTCTTACAATCTGCTGAGAAAAGAAAGTGCACTTCTTCCTTCAAAAAGTAGTATTTGGTTCTTTAAATGCCCTCAACTCCTGTGACTTGACATCTGCCAAATAGTTCCATTGCTTTTTATTTATTTATTTATTTAGAATTTGATACTGGATCTCACTACCTGGCTCCCACTTGCAGTGATCCGTTTTCAACCTCCATGGTGCTGGGATTACAGGCCTGTGCCGCCACATCCGGTATTCAAGCTTGCCTGGGGACAGGACTAGCGTGGCATGTGGTGTTGTGGAGACTCATTTATTTTTAGCGTCAGTTGCTGTGCTCTCAAAGAAAATCTGTTGAAATAAATTTTAATAATTTGACTTATTTATGGAACTTTCCCTCTCAGTTCTTCATTGTAATTCTTTGATTGCCCACCTGACATTTTACACCTGCGAAAGCAATACCAGTGACAAAAGATTTAGTTCAGTAAGATATAGCCAATAAACCAAGTAAGTTTTGGGTCTTTTTGCTAATTGTATTCATTCTAATTTATTATCTACTTATTTCTAACTATTATAAGAACATATAATGCTTATATATTAGTGGAATGCTTTGGAATGTGTTCTTACATTTACATTGCTATTTAAATAGAGATAAACATATTTATCTTGTCAAACATTTGTCTTGTCTTTTTTTTTTTTTTTTTTTTATGTTTGGAAACAAGCGGTTAGCCCAGGTCTTTGCACCTGTGAAGAAGGTTCTCTTCACCTGAATGGCATCTCTAGTACATTTAAAAATCTGAGATAATGAGTTGCTAACTTGCCCAGCCTGGCTTCACATTTCCTGTCCTCTTGCCTCATTGTCCCCAGAGCCAAGGCTGACAGGTAGGCAGCAACTTCCCTGACCAGTCCTCATTTCTTAATGGTGAAAACTTGCAAAATTTTCTGTGCCACACTTTTAAAACTGGCAGTGTATTATTGCTACATATAAGCATTGTATTGAACAACAGCATTAGTAAACTTCTGGCTTCTCACTGTAACATTATACCCTCGGATCAACCTCTCCCCGCCCTTCCCACGCTACTGTCCCTGCCCTCTGCTATCATTCTACACTCAATGTCTATAAAATCAGCTTTGCTCAGCTTTACATCTATGGATAATGATCCAGTGCTTGTCTTTCTGTGCCTGTTTTATTTCACTGCACTCTATTTCTTCTCCAGTTGCATCTATGTTGCCACAAAGACTCCATTCTTTGTATAGTTAGATAATATTCCATTATATACATAGTTAATCCATTAATCAGTTTATAAGCACTTAAACTGTTTCTGTTTCTTGGATACTGTGAATAGTGCTGGAGTGAGTAGGGCATTCAAATATATGTTTTAAGCCAATACAAAATACTGATAGTTGCTGGCCCTGCCCCAAGGGCACACTGAGGCAGCGATTGAGACTGGGCATGGTGCCGTTTACCTGTAGTCCCAACCTTTGGGAGGCTGTAAACAGAAGAATCACTAGGAGTCTGAGCTAGTAGTGAGATCAGACTCCTGCATACCCTCTAGACCCTTCCCTAGAATACAAAAAAAAAACTTATAGAAAAAAAATAGCCATTAGAAATGTTACAAGATTTCACTGAACAAAGTAATGGGAATTCAACAATTATTTCTATATTACATGAAGCTGTCTTCAAAATAGGTGCTCAGATTACCAGATATAAACATATAAGATTGATTTAAAGAAAAACGCCAAAACAGTAACAGAGTATTTGTAACAAATTCAAGAGGAAAGAAAAGAATCAGAGTAAGGAAAAAAAAAATAGTGCATTAACTGCTCCTTTCAAAAGAACAGCAGAAATCCACAATACAATTATTCAAACCATTCTGCATATATACCTAAATATATCTTTTTTCCCTTCTTTCCTTTGTCCTTTTGCTCATCCTGCATTTTCCTTCCCACTGAATAATTTCTTTTCCTTTCACAGTATCTGCTGTCTCTTTTACATTTTCATTACTCTTCCAAGTTCTCATTCTAGCAAAATAATACAATGTTTGCACATGTGGATGTGATTTATTTCACTTAAAAATATAGTTTTTAGCATGATCCACTCACTTAAAAAAGCCTGGAATTTACCTTCTTTTATAGCTGAATAATACTCCATTGTGTAAAAATAACATCTTTTTTATCCATTCCAAGATTGGACTGCTATAAACATGTGTGCTCATGTATCGCTGTGGTAAATTTCAGTTCTTTTGGAAAAATATCTACTAGAAGGATACCTGGCTTGAATGCAACCTCTAATCCTAGATTTTTGAGGAATCTCCATACTGACATTCATAATGGTTGTACCAGCCTGCACTCCCACCATAGTGAAAAAGAGTTCTTTTTTTACCCATAACCTCTCCAGCATTTCTTATTGGTTGACTTCTTGATGATTGCATTCTTTCCATCATAAGATGGTATCTTAATGTTGCTTTAATTTGCATCTCTTGAATGAACAATGATGTTGAACATTTTTTTCATGTATTTATTTATCATTTGTACCTCTTCATTTGTGAAGTATATATTTATCTCAGATGTCCATTTTGGATTGAGTCTTTGAATTTTGTATTTGTTTTTCTGATAATTTTATTAAGAAACAAATAGCAATGAGATAGTTTCAAATCCTATTACTAGCACAGTTTCAATAATTAATACATTGCATATTTTTGTCTTAGTGATTATTCATTGCACAAGAAGCAGATATCCTGTCCACAAACACTATTAGAACAAATCTCTTGATTCATTGAACAGAATGCAGCTGCATATCTATACTAATTATTTTGAATGTACAAATACAGTTTTGGAGGCCTGATGTTTTATAATCTTTATATGTTCTCTATAGGAGTCTTTCATCTAATGAACAGTCTACTAAGCTTGTTTCCCAGTTCCAGGGTTTTCCTTTTACTCTTGGTGATTTGTTTTGACATGCCACAACTTTTCAAAAAGATGAAATCTCAATTATTGATTCTTTGACATATTTCTCATGCATTTTTGTTCATGAATTCTTTACCTACCCTTACATCCTTATGGTATCTACCTGCCTTCTCTCCTAGAACACAGAGTTTCTGTTTTAATTTTTAAGTCTTTGATCCACTTTGACTGTAGCTTTGTGCATGGGTCTATTTTAAGCCTTCAGCATGTGGAAAGCCAATATTTCCAATGCTAATGCCAGTTAGGTAGCTCAGTGGTCTAAAGCATCTTCTTAGGCAAACTTAAGCAGGTGCAGGGCACTGAGGTCCAATCTCCAGCACCATATGCCAAGCCAGCCATGCCCTCATGGTGGGCTGAGCTGGCCAAAAAATATAAAGTTAAAAAATAAAAAAAAAAGAGATTGTCTTTCTTCCAATGAACATGTTTAGCCTTTTTGTCAAAGATAAGGTGGCTGATTGTGCTTATAGCTGTGTCTACATCTTTTAATCTGTTCCATTGGTCTTCAGGTCTACTTTTGTACCAGTTGACTTTGATTCTTTTTGCTGTCTTTTTTCTTTTCCAGAAACTCACCTTTCTCTGTTCGATCTTTGTGAGTGCTTCCTTCCTATAAAAACTTAAAATCATTCATCTGTACCATTTGTAAGAACAAGTTATCAATGCCGAACTGGCTGGTAACCCCAACAGTAGTCTTGCCATGACCTGAATATAGAACTATCTTGAAATTTCCTCTGCCACATTTATTAGTCAGTAGCTCCTATGTTAGACTCTGTAATGGTCTACTAAGTCCATTTCTTCACAGGTTTGATTCAGTTCTGTTATTTCTTTGCTTATTTTTTGCATGATTGATCTCTCTCTTTGTGTCAATGGGGTGTTAAAGTTCCCCAATACAATTAAGTAATTGCTCATTAGATTTTTCGTATCTGTTAAAATTTGTATTATATAGTTGGGTGCTCCTACATTCAGTGCATATTTATAATTGTTATCTCTTTCCCTTGCAGTTTTCACTTAACAAGGACGTAGTGACCTTCTTTGTCTCTTTTCATCACACTTGGTTTGAAGTGAACATTGTCAGCAGCCAGAATAGCCACAGTTGCCATTTTTTCTGGTTCCTGTCAAAAGGAGTATTGTTTTTCATCTTTTGACATTCAGTGTGTTAATTTATTTTTGAGTTAATCTATTTTCTTGTATGCAGCATATACCTGAATTTTGTTTCCTTATCCATTTGCCAGACTGCTTCCTTTGAATGGTGAATTGAGATCATTTCTGTTGATAATTATACATATTATACATGTATATATAATATCTATTATATATATAGCTTATTTTTGTCATATTATTTTCCTACTGCATGATCCCTAGTTTTCCCCTTTGCCTAATTACTCTGCTTGGTAGTTCTCTTCTGTTGAAGTGGTAATCATCTTTGTCTCTTTCTAAAATATGTCAGTACTCTTTGTAGGGTTCATTTGGTTGTCATGAATTTCTTCAGTTGTTCTTTGTCAGGGAGTTGTCTAATCTCTCCACTAAATTTGATAGTTTTCCACTACTATTATGGACTACTGGACTATATTGGGAGATTCTACTGAATTCAAGTACCTACAATATTTAAATGACAATGGAATGCCCATCTCTGACAAAACTAACCAGAAAAGTGAGATAGAAATGAACTACCCTATTGTTTCGGTATACTCAAAATAGTTAGGATAGATACACAGCTCCATTCGCTTAACTCAATGAATAGAGAGGTTTGTTATAATAGAGTTCAAGACAGGATATCATGTCTGCATCTTGTACATTGAGTAACCACTATGGCAACAATATGCAATGTATTAATTCTTGATAATGTGCCAGTAATCAGTTGTGAAACTGTCTCATTATATTGCATGATTGATCTCTCTCTTTGTGTCAATGGGGTGTTAAAGTTCCCCAATACAATTAAGTAATTATAATTATTAAAATTAACAAATAAATAAATTTGATAGTTTTCTAGGATATATCAAACTGGGTTAAAAGTTGTTTGTTTTCAGGACCTGAAATGTCTCACTCCAAGCTCTTCTTGGTTTTACAATATGTGTTGTGTTATCTCCTGCAGTTCTGATGGGGTTTCCACTGTAAGTGATCTGTTTCTTCTCTCTATCCACAATTAATATTTTGAGGGTTGCTCAATTTCTCTGATCTTGATTGTTATATGTCTGCATGAAGCTTTATTTTGATTATCAGCATCTGGAGTTCTATACTCCTCACTTACTGTATGTCAGATTCTGTACCCATTTGGGGGAAATGGTCTGTTATTATTCCTGCAAACAATCACTTTATGTCATTTGTGTTAACTCCAGCTGTTTTGTTGATATCTACTAGTCTTATTTTTCTTTGCATCGTCTTGCAGCTGTTACATGGTTATTTCCTGGGTTCTCATTACTTTTAAGAGGAGTTTCCTTTCATGTTCCTAGCTGCAATATTATCTTTTAGGTCTGAAACTCTATCTTCTGTTTTATTCAAGTGGTTTTGCCAGCTGTCAAAGGAATTCTCAATGTCCTGGATATCTGAATCTGTTTCATGCATTCTAATTCTTTCTTGTTTTGTTTATTCAATTTTTTTATCATTTTCCTATTACATTTTACTTTCTTATCTGTGTCTTCCTTAGATGTATCAAACAATTCTTTCATGATTATTGCTGTTTTTCTGCTTACCCTAGAGATTATTTCTTATCTGATTTCCCCCATAGCCCGAAGGAGTAGTTCCTTTATTTCAATTGCTATCATCACAGAAGTTTGAAGTATGAGATTTCCACGTTCTTCTATGACCCTATCTCCTGTTTTGAGTGGGCTAGAGGTCTGAGATCACATTTTGTTCCTTTCTTTTGTCATTGTTTTGTGGAGATGGTAGATGGGTCGGGAACAGGTCAGCAAGGTGTTCAGGATAGTAGGAGGGGAGGGTGGCTCCTCAAAGCTCCAACTGTGTGGGGCTTACTTTGTGCCTCTTTTGTTTTTGTTACCGTGCTTTGCCTCTGCCACCATGAACTGTTGCCCCTCACCATGCCACCATGCCATGGAGCCACCTGGTTATGGGCTGAACTCACCACAAACTTGAGCAAACAACTAAACCTTTCCATCCTCAATTTTAGGCATCTGGTTATTTGTGCCAAAAATGAGAGAGGGGATATAACTAAGATAGTATCTAGTTGTTCATGAAGATTTTTGTGCTGACCATTTAATACCTTTCTTTCCATCACTGATTTTATTCATTTGAGTGTTATATTCTCCAGCTATGCATTTCTCCATCTTTATCTTTTCAAAGAATCAGCATATAGTTTCATTGATAGTGAATGTGATCTTTATTATTTCTTCTCTTTGCTTAAAAATTAAACTTAGTTGTTTGTTGTTATTTTTCATTCTGGTATCTTGTGATATGATAGGTGGAGATTTTTATCCTTTCTGATGAGAATTGATTGCTATAACACCTCTTCTAGTACTGCTTTTTCTACATTGAACTGATTTTGATATATTTCTGTCCTTATTTTCATTTGTTTCAAGAACTTTTTTGTGTATGTGCATCAGGGACCAAACTCAGAACCTTGCACTTGCTAGGCAGGCTCTTATGCTACTGAGCTATCTCCCCAGCCCTTGTTTCAAGAACTTTCTTAGTTTCTGTTTGAATTTATACCTAAATTCTTTGGGTTTTCAAAATTAAATTTTTAATTTCATATACTTCTTTTGTTTCCAAAGTTTTTGCCATGGATTTGTAGTTAAATTATATTGTTATCAGAAAAGCTACATGCACTTTTTGCAATTAAAAAACAGTATTGAGCTTGTTTGGTGGCCTATCACACAGTCTCTCCAGGAAAATGGCTCATATGTTAATGAGAAAAATGTGTATTTGTGAGGGTTGAGTGTGAAGATTTGTGCATTTCTATTAGGTCCACTTGATCAATAGTGAAGTTTAGCTCTGCTGTTTCTTTGCTGAGTTTCTTTGTAGATGAATTGCCTATTGCTGAGAGCGTGCTATTTAAGCTGACTGCTGCTACTGTGCTGGCATCTATCTCTCTTTTAGTTCTCTTGATAATTAATGTATGTATATGGCTTCCCAATATTGTGTGCACATATATTTAAAATTATTTCCTCTTGTGTATTGACCCTTTTATTATTCAGCAAAGAACTTATTTGAGTATCTTCAATGTTTTGGATTTAAGGTGTATCTGCTCTGATACAAATATGAAAACTTTGCTTTCTTTAGGATCCTATTTGTTTGAAATATTTTATTCTAAACCTTCACTTTCAGTCTCTGTGAAGTCTCACTTCACCCTGAATTGAAGTTAGTTTTCTTTAAAAAGAATTTATTTGCATCTATATCTTTTTTCCTTTCAATGATTCTCTTTTAATTCAAACATTTAATCATTTAAGTTCAATGTAAATATTGATAGGCAGCATTTTACTATAGCAGCTTTGTAGTTGGTTTTCTCATTGTATTTTGCTTCATTTGGTTTTCCTGCTCTTGCAGTCTTTCTTTACTGTGAAATGATTTATTTTAATGGAGCGTTTCGATTCCTTGCTTAGTATTTTTGGCTTGTCTACAACAGATTTTTCTTTTGTGGCTATTATGAAGATTCAGAAAAACATTTTTTGATTATTGAAAGCTATTTTGAGGGCCAGCGAGATAGCTCAGGTGACCAAAGTGTTGCTCAGGCAGGAGCATGGACCAGGGTTCTATCTCCAGCATGCAGTGTTGGCCCCGCCCCCAGGGTACGATGAGAAGGCAAAGGAGACTGGGCACGGTGCTATGTGGCTGTAATCCCAGCCACAGGAAAAGTCACTGAGTCTGATCTGCTTAGTGAGACCCTGTAGACCCTGTATTAAGTACATAAAAAAGAAAGCAATTTTGAAATGGGAGCCACTTAACACAATTTTAAAGATAACATCTCCCCGGCCATAAGAATGGGAAAAAAAGAACAAGAGAAAATTTTCTCATCAAAAAACCTTTCACTTGTACAGCTTTCCTAAAACATTTTTAATTTTTAACTTTTTAAAAGCCTTTATTTATTCATGTATTTGGTACAGGGTCTCACTACACAGCTGAGACTCATAGCGATCCACCTGTCTCAGCCTCCCCCGTACTGGGATTATATGCATGCACCACCATGCCTGGTTTTGGTGATCAGCTTGGTGTGAGGCTGGCAAGGCATATGGCAACAGGGATTTAGCCCTGGTGCTTGTGCTTGCCAGGCAGGTGCAAAGGACCACCAACCTATCTCCCCAGCCCTCACACTTTGAGGTTTTGATTCCCCATTTTGCCTCTTTTTATATGGCATATTTCTTAACATATTAATGTTATTTGTAATTGTTTTATTCACTTAGTCTTCATATTAAAGATGTGAGTAGTTTATTTACTATGCTTACAATATTCGAGTATTTTTAATTTGTGTAGTAACATATCTAGTGAATTTTATACCTTTCCATGTTTTCTGCTTTCCCGTTATCATCTTCAGGTTAATTTTCTGTGTAGAAAGGGTCTCAGAGAGGCATATTCTGTCAGTTTTTGTCTTCTGAGAAGGTCATCTCATCTTCACTTCTAAAAGCAGCCTGGCTGGAGACAGGCAGTGTGAACTATAAGGAGTTGACACTTCCTTCTCCCATTCAATACTGTAAAATTGCATGCCATTGCCCTCAACCTGTAAATAAAAGTCGACTCGAAGTGGAGGAGACACACACTTATTTCAGTGTTGAAATTTTTTTTCTAATCTTTCACCAGGGAGAGCTTTCTCATTAGTTTTTTGTTTGGAGCAGATGCGTTTAAATTTCACTGGTGGCCTCTAACTTCCTATACTTGGATATTTATATCTTTCTGTAGTTTTAGAAGTTTCCAGTTAAATAAGACTTCTGCCCTTTTGGCACTATCATGTCCTTCTGGAGCATTAGTAACTTAAATATTTGCTCTTATTTTTGATACCAGGAATTGAACTCACAACTTTGCGTTTGCCAGGCAGGAGTTTATGCCACTGAACTATCTCCCCAGACTGAAACATTTGATTTTTAATGCCATGCTATATTGCTATGAGGTTTCTGCATTCATCTTCATTCTTTCCTCCTTTTGGAACTCTAAATACTTATACTCATTAACCGACCTTTAAGCTGACCAATTCTTACTTCTGCTTGACCTATCCTATATTGATGTCTTCTATCGTGTTTTTTTGTTTTGATGAGTATATTTTTCAGCTCAATTTTCTATTTGACTTTTAATTGACTCCAAATTTTTGCTATTTCCCCTTTTAGAGTATTAAAGTTTGATTTCTTCAATTTTACCACTGATACTAGGTGAGATCATTTTTCTAGAACCTTCTTTCAACCATTAGATAAGGTTATAGTTTCCTGAGAGTTCATAAAGATCTTTGCATGTGGTATCATTTGGGCATAGAAAGCTAAGTTGTTTATTCCAGTCTTCCTAATCTGGCTTTAGTGTTTCATATGATTCCAAGCAGACTCCCTATTTTCTATGAGTTTATAAGGTTAGAGAAGCTTTGGACAGGGCAGGCTACACACACACACACACACACACACACACACACACACACACACACACAAAGCTGAGTCCCTGCTGAGTCTCTTAGCTTCAGGACTTGTGCAGTCTCAGTTTTGTACCAAAACCCACAGCAGAGCTAGTGGTGTTGCAAGTCAAAACACAAGTCCATCCCACTGTGGTACAGCTGTCTCTCAATGTGGAGGCATTTAGGGTCCCATCTATGTACACTGGCCTATTGGTGGCTCTACTGCCTGAGTTTGGAGCGCTAGAGACAATTCTTTGGCTACCAAGGCAGATACTGAGCTTAATTATTGCTAAGTTCCACACCAGTTTCCTGAGAGTTTTTGTCTTTGTATTGGGCCCTTTGCTTTCCACAGTGTGTTGGGTCTCACTGTGTTGGGCCAGGTACCAGACTTCTAGACAAAGCCTTGTTTTAGCCTTCATTCCATCTCCCTATCAGGCACCATCTTGCTCCCAGATCTGTTTGGGAAAGGAATAGTTTAAGCCATTCCAGTAGCTCAATATACAGGTATTGGGGTAACCACAGAGGTCCAAGGGCTCTGTCCAGTGGTGGGTTTTCAACTTGGCAGGCAAAGAATGGAATTGCAAGCCTGAACTCCATTCACTCTCCTTATACCAAGCAAAAGATAGAAATGTCCACGGCAGACTACTGAGAATTGAGGGAGCATTGTCACAGACAAGTCTTTCTCTCCCACCTTCCTCAATAGGTCTCTACATTTTGTTATGCTAAAAGCAGGCACTATGATTTCTTAACTGATATTCTTTTTATCTCTTGTGAAGGTAGTTCTATGCATTACTAAGCGTTCAAATTGTCTCTCTGGTTGAAAAAAGACACAGGAGACTGTAACTCTGCAGCCCTCTAGCTCTGTCACCTACAGAGTTAGATTTCAAATTCATTTTTCCTGGTTTATATTCTTGCCTGATATTTTTGTAATGATTCATACACATTTGTGAGATTACTGGTAATGCCTGTAGAGGTGACCTGCCATAGGGCAGGAAAGATTTGACCTCGAAATAACCACAGGATAAAGTGTCTTAAATTCCTCAATTGCATTATGCCTGGGAATGTTTGTTACACAAAATTCTTATGTCAAAGACCTGTCATAGAAGGAACATTTCACATAATCTTGAGAACTCTGTCTTGCTTATGTAAACCCTGTGAATTTCTCACATTAATGGGTATTGGAACACAGATCACTTCTTTGTCTCATATTACTTTTGCAGTTCATTCTCCCCATTATGATGCATTATTGTAAAAATAGATTTATTTTACACTTTAGTTATAGGTAGAACTTTAGCTAGATATGTAAACAAATAACACACCAACTAACTGAGATAACTGGCCAAACTCTATATGATACTTTGTGCCAGGTGAAAAATAAAATAATCAATGGTAAGTCCTTAAACCATTAAGGGAAAGAAAAAAAAGGGATAAACATTTTGACTTAGTAAATGATTCTAAGAGTGACTTTCATTTTAAAAAATCTCAAATGGTAATGAAGTAAATCAATAAAAAAAATTAATTGCACTCCTTGCTCCATTGCTGACACCCTGGTTCAGCTACACAGAAATTTAATTTTCTATTTGCAAGTTCCTTAAATGCATGTGTTCCTACTGTCATAAAAATAAATACATGAATTCAAGTGATGTTACAAAATAGATATTTTAGCAGATTAAAAGAAGAGTAACACAAAGTAAGGTGAGACTATGAAGAACTAAAATTATTATTTTTGAAAAATAAAAGATAGTGGATTCAACCTTATTGCTTCTGAAATATTTTTGAAACTACAAATAATGGAAGTATAAAAGTGACATCAATGTTAGTAGTTGATTAAGATCCTTGCTGTAACAGGCACAACCTATTGCTTTGTTGGTAGCGATGGGCAAGAGGAAAGAGACATTGTTTGCATGGGAGCACAGTAGACGGAAACAATCCAGATAATGGAACACTAGGTGTACAGCCTTTATCTTTGTCATTCAATTATCAATCCCATCAGTTTAATTTAAAGCAACACATAGCCAAGAGAAACACAAAACCAATTCACAGTTACTATGGCAAATTCAAACACATAGAAAAGCCAGCTGTGAATCACTCTTTCAAGTATTCAATTTCTATTTCAATCAGATCTGGTTAAATGACACACTGTTGTATCACACAGACAATTAGTAAGTGCCACAAAATCACAATGTGTACTTTCTTACTGTTAACATGTCAGCAAATATCTTGACGATTTCACCCACATACCAAGATGCTCCAAGGAGTCACTAGTCAGATAGTGAAACATTTAATTCATATGATAAAAGAGCATTATAGTTAAACATTATTAACTTCTTGTTTATTTTTATTTTTTTATATTTTTGTGGTACTGGGGATTGAACTCCAGATACTGCGCTTGCCGGGCAAGTGCTTATTCTACTGAGCTATCTTCCTGAACCCTAACTTCTTGTTTCTAAATGTATTTTAAATATAGTTTTATTTTATAGAACTGAGATATGATAACTGTTCCCCTAACTCATAGTTACTGTAAGTACCATTAGTTTTGAACAAATACAAAATTTAAATTTTGTGAATAGATCAATGTTTAAAAGTAAATTATATATAAAGATACATAATACCAATATATAACTATACATAATATTTAATACATATGTTTAATTTACTGGAAAAGAACAGTGTATGTTCATATATAACTACATAGAATATTTACTATATATATAATATATATATATATATATATATATATGTTTAATTTACTTGAAAAGGACAGCGTAAATATGATCTAACATACTTTACTACTCCAGAACATGAGTGTTGCTGTTGTTATGTGTGTGTTTGTGTACATGTGATTTAGGCACAAGAGCAGTAGAGTAGAGATGATATTGAACAACCTCAGCATTTAAATCCCTTAAATTCAGAAAGTTTTTGTGTGCGCTGATTACTCTTTTATCCCAAGAGAGACATAGAATGGCTTCAAGCATATTTTTTGCATGAATAAAACAATGGTACCTTTTGAAAGAAATGTATTTCTGAGATAAGTGGTGACACTGTTTCATTGGGGAGTTTGTATTTTATCTCTAAAATGATTTGAAAAGAAGAATTCCACTGATTTTTTTAAAAAGGAATTCCATTGATTTTGTGCTTTTATTGTTCTTTTCAATCGAGACAATTATTTGTGCATACTTATGGATTAAGGCATAGTCACATGGAGCATGTAAAATGTATATAGTGAACAAAGGTAATTATCATGTCCATCTTCTTATGATAATTTATATTTGAAGGTTTCAAACTTCTTTCTTCTAGTTCTTTATAAAATATGTGATGCTGGTGAAGCAGCTCAACAGTCTAAGCTCCTGCCTGGCAAGTGCAAGGACCCAGGTTTAATCCCTGGTCATGCTGGTCCATGCCAAGCCTACCACCAAAACTGGGTGCAATGGTGTATGCCTATAATCCCAGGGCTGGGGAGGCTGAAACAGCAGGATCACTAGGAGTCTGAGCCGCATAGTGAGACCCTTTGCCAAATAAATAAATAAATAAATTTTAAAAATTATATATATATATATATATATATATATATATATATATATATATGGTTGCTCTAAGCTGTTTTCATCCTACTGTGCTGTGCACCTAAGCTCATTCCTCCTTACTATAGTACTGCAGTTTGGCACTTACTGCACAGTCCTAAACCTCTTCCCTCCCCACTAATTTTCCTAGCCACCAGCAGCCACCGTTCTGTTCTTCTCTGAGGTAACCTCTTCCAGACTCAGCGTATGTGTGCATGCAACGCTCATCTTTCCATGTCTGGCTTATAACAAGTCCTCCAGATCCATCCATATTGGCACAAATGACAGGATTTAATTATTTTTATGGTCTAATAATATCCTATTGTGTATATGTACCACATTTTCTTTGTCAAAAATTTTTAAAATTATTTATTTATTTATTTATTTATTTATTTATTTATTTATTTATTGATACAGGGTCTTCCTATGCAGATCATACCCATAATGATGAGCCTCGCCGGCACTGGGATTATAGCGTGTGCCACCATGCCCAGTTCTGGGCCAGTGTGGCACGCCAGGGCTTTAAGGACTAGCACAACACGTGCTACTGGAGATCAAACGTGGCGGGCAGGCGGGCAGGTGCCCAGAACACTGAGCTATCTTCCAACCCGTCTTATTTTTCTATTATCTATGATTGAGACTTTGGTTGATTCCATAAATAGTTCAGCAATACATATGAGAATGCAGGTGTCTCCCTGATCAGATTACTTCTTTTCCATTGGATGCACACACAGAACTAGAGTAATGGAAACATTTGGGAGGTGTATTTTGTGTTTTTTGTCACTGATGAACTTCTTTAATGTTTTCCATTATTACTATGCTAAATTATATCATTTTAAAGTAGCCAGAGACAAGACAAAGAAAACTTGTGAGCATTTAGATAATTTTCATGAGGCATCCATTGGCATAAAGTATCATGGTAACTAATTAGAAGGTTAAAAAATTGCTCTGGCACAAGTGTAAACAACAAGAGCAAAAGTAAAGAAACTTTTAAAATCAGATAAATCAGAAGTATACTTTGACACATAAATCAAATAATGAAGATTTGATTTAAATACAAACAGTGGAAATTCTAAAAATAGAAGAATCAGCATTGTCTTTGGGGAACGGTGACCACTAAGTGTCCAAAGAGACTATAAATAACTTGAGACTAGATAAATAGTAATAGCATTCATTAAGAAGGGGATAAAAGAAGAAAAGTAGGCATTGGTTGCAAAAAATGATACTGACTTTTTTTGATGCAGGGCCTCAGTACATACTTCAGAATCTTAGTAATTCTCCTGTCTCAGCCTCCCCAGTACTGGACAGGTGTGCGCCACACCAGGTTTTGGGGCTAATATGGAGTGCCGGGGTTCCTCAGTGGCACAGCATGGAGTACCAGGGAAATAACGCGGGTCCTCGCATTTGCCAGGCAGGTGCTTAGACTGCTGAGCTATCTCACCAGCCCTCATACTCACTTTTTGGCACTAGGTTTAAACTACAAAAATCACAAAATATTCAGTAGGCAACTAAATGTACAGCTTCAGAATTAAAAATTAGTGTCACTGAGCTAGTGAGATAGCTCAGTGGTCTAAAGCGTCTTCTTAGGCAAGCTTAGGCCAGCACGGGGGACTAGCTTGCTCCCAGGCATCACATGCCCTGCCAGCCCCTCCCTCAGTTCAGGTTGAGCTGTTCTAAATACATACACACATACATATAAACAGACATACATACATACATGCATACAATTTAAAAAATAAAATGAAGTGTCTGATCCAGAAATATATTAAAAAATCAGGCAAAATGATAACAAGCTATAAGAAACATAAGGTAACGTTAGAAGAGTGAGAAAACAACATTTACTTCTTTGTTCCTTAAAAAATCAGGAAATGTTTATATAGAATGAATTATCAAGAAATCTAGGTGTCACAAATATCAGGACTTCTCAAGCAAATAACTTTGGGAAATTAATATCATAGTAAGTGGGTAGAGATGCAGAGTGATTGCTAGGGGCACTTATTCACAAAAGAGCAAGTAGTTCACATTTTTTTCCTCTGATTTCCTCTTTGCTGTGATAGTAGTCTTTACTGGAAAACTAAAGAGTGTCCTTTACCATGGCTTTAGATTGGAAATATAATTAAAATGTGAAGAGGTTTAAGTATATGAAGTCCATCTTTGATTTTATAAGCCAAAAAATCAGGTTGCATGCCTTGCAAAGACTGTGCAATGAGTCATCTAGCTGTAAGAAATAGAAAACCAAAACCAAAGGAGCTTAAATAATGAACAAACGCATTGCTGCACATGACTAGAAGCCAAGCACTTGCATTTTGCGTCTATGTGCTTTGATGGTGGCTTGTCACAGTTGGGTCCTCCAAGAATTCTTTACTATGGTCATACAGGCTGCCACTAGCATACAAAGCAATATGTTCCTCTGATCTCATCATGAATATAGAAAGGGGTTCCCTGAAACTCTACCTTAAGAACATGAAATATCTATAATGAATTTCGTTGCATAAACATGGGTATGTGTGTACCAGTATAACATGCAGTTAGCCAAGTCATGGGAGCAGCCTCGCTGTCTACCAGCAGACAAGTGGATAAAAATAAACAGAAATATAAACTTGAGATTGTAGGAAAATGCATGCAGCTTGAGACCAGAATGTAAAGTGAAGTAATTAGAAACACGAACTTAATCATCACATGCTTTCTCTTACATGGGAAACCCAATGAGTAAACAAACAGCAAAATGAAAGGTAGATACTAGTAGAAGTTCAGTGATAGATTTTTCTTAAATGGCAAAGGCATAAAAAGTTGCAGGAATAAGAGAGAAAAGAATGAAGACACTAATTAAAATGTGTGATGCACATATACCAACTCCACAGAAAATGTAAATATTATGTATTGCAAGCATATTTCTTATAAAGCATAAGAAATATCACTCTCAGGAGCTTTCAGCTGACCTGATTTTATGTATCATTGGACAGCAATAGGTTCTTCAATGGGAGTTATTCTTAGTTGAATGAAATCAGTTCTTAAAATGCAGGGACAAAACCAGTTTCCTTTATGCAGTTTCTACTGCCAGGTGTTTAACTTCTCAGCTTTAAACCATTATAGCACTAGTGGTTTTAGAGTGATTTATCAAAGAAAGCACTTTATATGGATTATCATATTCTCTGTTCATAAAATCTTTGTTTATTTGACCTAGTCATATATATTTTACCCTTTAAGAAGTAAAAGTTTCTCGAGATTATGTGATGTACTTATAGTTGAAATCTGTCACCTTGTTTCAGCTTTGTCTACCTCCAAAGCCACTAATTATGGCAATGCAGTTAATCTTAAGGAAAACTCTTTATCTTTCTGCCTCATATTTCTCTGAATCATGAAAATTATCGTTTCTTTCTAAACAGCTGATGAAGCCCTGCTTTTTGACCTCAAAACGTCAGCGGACCAAGGCATCTGTTCTCTCTTTGTGACCTCGCTCCACCACCGAGGTTCAGGACACTCACAGAGTCACCCACTCCAATGAAGTGGCATATATTCTGAAAACCTACTGAACATGAATACGATATATACAGCAGCTGTGCTGAGAAGCAGGCCCCCAAAGTAATGTCACAGCTCCTGCTTTATAGAGGTGCTCAAAGAGATGCACGAGATGAAGTATTCTGCTAGAAATCCTTTTGTTTCATCATTTATAACTAGCAAGTTGAATCAGAATTTAAATTTAGGCTGAGTTGCATGAAAGCAGCTCTTCTATTTAGCAAAACTTGGAAAGACCAGTCTTTCAAAGGTCATAAGGTAACAGCAAAATGTAGTGGTGTTTTTCCACTAGGTATAAATTCTTAAAAGTGAAAAAATTCTCTTTTATAGCTAACATGGAAAATATGGATATTGTTTCTTTTGTGAAATGTTATTCTTCATTAAAAAGTTTCATACTAGATGAAAGAAACCTAAGAAAGAAATGACTAAAAATGCTATCAAAACCTCATTTAAAGATGCTTGTTATATTCTAATTTGGTAATTGGTTAAGGCCATTCTTTATATTAAGTGATCAAAAGCCCATGTATCAAAAATTTGAATTAAAAAAGTGTTGGTTTTCATTATCATTTTAACTGAGATTCAGACGTAATTCGGAAATGGATGATAAAAAGTTTTGAAACACTTATCATATACATAATTCCTAAGTCCACATTTAGAATGTCAATAAATCATTAAGGCTCTGACGAAGGAGAATGAATGTGATCAGATTTCTGAAAAGTTAGGGTTTATGATTCATTTGCATAATACTTTTCAGTAGCTGAGTCCAACTCTGAAAAAAAACCCAGATGCATAGTAAGAGATTTTATTTTTAATTGATGCATATGTGAATGGAAAAGTGGAGTCAGTGGGGAATACTGGCAAACAGAAAGGTGATTGAGCAGCAGTCTGCCAAGATCAGCAGGAAACCTACTGAGACACGAGCAGCCAATAGGACTGGCCATAGGTGAAGGTTGTGGCACTAAGGGTTTTCTGGGCAGAGCTGAAAGGAACTGAAGACTGTGAGGCTTGTAGAGTCAAAGAGGCGGTCAAACATGCTTCTGAATTTTGATGCTGAGGTTAGCAAATATAATGTATAATGAACATAAAAAAAGGCAAAAGGCATACTTTGGAAAAAGATGAAAGTTCAGTTAAATATGTATTAAATATATACACATATAAATACATATATATGTTATACTTACAACTTAACTATTATAGTTAATATAAATATAAATAGTTATGTTTACTATTTAATTCATAAGTAGTTGGACAGATATCCGTAGGCTCTGTGAAGTAATACTAGAGATCAATACTTTGGATGCATTTGAATCAAATATTTCGTAAGGAGGGACTAAATAGAAGAAAACCAAGTCATGTTTAAAGAAATAATTTAGAAAAGTTTATAGAAAATACAAAAGGGAAATTTTTATTGACATCATTTTGATAAACAATTTTACTTAATGGAAATTTTAAAAATAAATTAGATTGTAAACCATAGAAGGATTGAAACTACCTTGGTAGAAGGTTTCCCAAACCAAGGAAAACATAATTCAGATTCAAGCTATGATGCTACATACAAGTTTTCAGTGAAGAGGCTTGTTGGGTGTGTTTACCATTGTTTATGCAACACCTTGGTCCTTTCTGTTGCTCGTAAAATATATAAAGACATGTGGGCTAAATTAAGTTAATGACTTTCAAAAGTTAACTTCTTGTAGAACAGATATTTTCCCTGTTGTTTTGTTTGGATCTTTTTTCTTAAATTTATAGGTATGACACATATTCTTGTAAAAGTTCCAGGAAAAATGTATACAATGAGAAGTTAATAGGCAATTTCCATGAATGTTATATATATGCAGAGTATATGCATATTTTATACATGTTTATATACAAGATAACTATATACCTTGTTCATATTGGATTTTGGGTTTTATACTTCATAACAGATTATATAAAATGTGTGATAGAATAATATATATCCATCTCTTTTGCTTTTAAACAGCTACATAACATTCCATAATATGAATACATATATATCCAATGATTGTCTTTTCTATGCCATTTGATAAGAATATAAAGAGTACACAATTGTTTTTCTATATTTAGCGATGTTTACACATTGTTATATTCTTGTACAAATATTTTTGTGCACAAGTGTTAATAATTTTGGTATGATAGATTTCTTTTAACCAAAGAACATAACAATTTGAAATTTTAAAAATTATTGACAAATTCTCTTTAGGACAGGCTTCATCAACACCAACTCAATCACCACTTCTTTATTCATTGTAATTTTGAAAATCAAGATTTAATTATCCAAGCATAATTTTTCTAATCATACAAACATTTCTTGGATGAAGTTAGTGGCAATGGTGAAACTTTTCCACACTGAAAATATGTCATAGTATTTGGTCTTCATCTGTTGGCTTTAGTAAAATGCCCATTATCCATCAAAACTTAAGGTTGATCATAGTGCATTTGTAACTCCAATAACAAACCTGCTATGTCTAAGGACAGCCAGCTAATAAGAATCTACAAAGTAGATTTCATTTGATACAACTGACTTTATGAGAAGGTAACATATATCTGGTAATAACAAGCCATTCAGATTTAATTTGTTATTATAGTAACTTCATAGCTGCATTCCAATTTAATATACTTAAGGCTTATTTTTAAATTATGCACATCACATAAAATACATCCTTTGGGCAGATGTCACAAGAATAATGATAGTTGTGACTCAGTTCCCAATCTTCCAAGTGGCCTGAATCAAGCCTTACTGTGTGACTCATGTCATTTCCCCATACTCCAAATCTGGAAGCCTCTCTGCTGTTGAAGAGCAGAGAGATTCTAACAAACATCTAGGTCTGCAAAAGCGGTAAAAGAACCACCTCTAAAATCCCAGTCTTTCCTCTACAAATCATCTTTAGAGATGAGTTTATTTCGAAACTATACCCATTCATCAATATTAATACCCAAACGTTTCTAAGTTATTCTCAGTCTCATAATCAGAAAGTGAGTAGACCCAGTAACATTTCCTGGCTTTACATTTGCATAAAAGGCAGAATACCTTACGTCTCATTGCAGAGCCATTGTTCTCTCTACAATCTCACTTACTCCTCTGAATGCCTGAACTGACTCTTTCAGTGCAATTCTCTGGAGAAAATCCAGACCATATCTCAGGTTACTCTCTGTTGCGTGTCTGGTCATCAGGAAATTAAAAGGCCTAAATGTTCAGAATCTGTCACCATGGGGAATGTCTGACTGACAAATAACCTTTCACATTACTTCATTGCCTTACTATGGGCACTATAGTATCATGCAATGTATCAGCTAGAAAAAAATCAGCTGCAAACAGCAAAGGCTCAGCATTTAAACGTGTGTGTCTGTGGAAAGTGAGAAATAGCAAACAAGGTACTAGGAGGTACTAAGAATACAAAAGTCACACACACAGAGTTATATTTCATTAGTTGTCGCACACACACATACAAACACACACACAAATGACACAGTCCTTTGAAAGTTCAATTACAGAACTCTATAATAATTACTTGAAATTGGCATTGTTCATGGGCAATAAAAATCAAATTCTAGCCTTCTCAAGAAAGACAAACAAAACTTTTAAAGTTAGGTTGTAGAATATAAATACTTAAATAACTTTAAACATATGTCTTGCTGCTTGCTCCTGTAACATTGGCAAATCAGGCCACGGAGAGGGCTCAGTGGAATAAGTGCTTCCCTGGCAAGCGCAAAGGCCTGAGTTCAATCCCTGGTTCTGCCAAAATAAAATAAATAAATAAGTAACATTGGCAATTTTGCCACTTCTGTTTATTCAAGATTTATAGGTAATTTTATAACTATTGATCCCCAACATCTGTAAAACATTGTTTCTAATTGGAAGTACTCATAGTACCCTCAGGGCCCTGCATACTATTAGACAGTACCACTGAATTCAGAGGAGTCAACCTGTGCCAGAAATAAATGTGAAAGCAAAATCCTAAAATCAGAATTAATTTTATTTGTCTTAGACTTGCTGTGTAATTCTCTTGAGGCCCAATTTCATCTAAACAATGATTCATTCATTTAAAATTTGATGTAGCAGAGTTATATTTCTTTAGTTATCACACACAATTACAGAAAACCATCCCTAAATTTCCATAACTTCCTACATTCAAGGTGTAATTTTTTTTAATTTCTAGACTATTTCAGATCACTGTGTCAAGAGAAGACTATGTTGCATATTATTTTTTAAGAGACCTAAACTCCACATATCTATGACCAAATCACTGAAGGTCTTCGAGGCTTCCAATAGATATTCTATGTGTAAAAAACAAATCAGGAAAAATAAAGAGCATATAATATCTCATTGGGACGTGTTTGGGTGTCTTGCATAAAAATGCCACACATCACTCTCTATCAGTTGCAAAACCTAACCATGTGGATCACATAAAGCATCCAAATATATTGGAAAGGGGCCGGGGAGATGACTTAGTGAAAGAAGCGCTTGCCTGGCAAGCACAAGTGCCTGAGTTCAATCCCTGGTACTGCAAAAAAAAAAAAAGGAAAATGAAGTATAAAAGTGTATCAAAGAGAAAAGTAAACTACAGACAAATGGTCCCATGTTTATATTTGCTATTTGAATATCTTGCTTTATAAGATAGGGTCTTGCTATGGAATACAGGCTGGCCTTGAACTCAGGTATTCTCCTGCCTCAGCTGCCCACCTCATGGGATTGCAGGTGTGCCCTACCACCTCAGTTGGGTATCTTCTTAAGTGATGTGTCTATATGCATTTCTCATTTTCAACTGAGCTCTGACAAATGTCTTTTCCTATTGGGTCCTGGTCAGTAACTCTTCCCTGTCTAAGTTGGAAAGTTTCCCAGCACCTTGTCTGCCAAACCTGTGAGGCTCTGAGTCAGCCTTACAAACATTTATGCCTTTTCTTGAAGCATAAACACATGTCAGCCCAGAGCAGTCTAGCACCTCATTCTGTACGTATGGACTCCTAGTAGTTCAGCGGCTTTGCTTCTTCCTATTTCTGTTTCCTTCAACTCTAGCTGGCAGACGCTGTGCTGCACTGGTTGCTTGATTCCATGAGTTATGGAGCTCCCATTTCTGACAGAAGTTTGTGCCCCCACAACAGGGCTCTGTTTCCCGAGTGCACTCTGAGCATAGGCTGATAATCTAAAGCATTAAGTTTTGGTGCCATTCTGCTTACATTTCCTTCCTCAGTGTGCTTACTTTCTCTTACTTTTTACCAAAAGCAGCAAAGAGAAACAAAGCCACATCTTTAACCTTTTCCAAAATAATTCCTTTGTTTCATAGCCAGGTTCATTACCTAGTAATTCTTTCTTCCTATGAATAGAAAATGATTCAATGAAGAGTTTTATCACAACAATATATGTATATGTTTAAATACATCTTTGAAGTATGTCATCATACTACATCAAAATTTCTTGTTTCTAAAAAAAAAGAAATTGGGGCTGGGGAGATGGCTCAGTGGATTAAGTGCTTCCCTGGCAAGAGGGAGAAGAGTGAGGGCCTAAGTTCAATCCTTGGTTGCGCTAAAAAAAAAAAATTCATGTTTCATTTTCTCTGGTCAATAAATTGAAAATACTAAGAAAAATTATTTTGATCTTTTACATGTTGCTTTTATAATACATTTGGTTTCACATTAGGCTTTGTTTTAGGGAAAATTACTTAAATTTTCTGAATGCCACATAACTTCTTTGAAGTTAAGTTTGTATTAAGAAAACTAATGCTAAAAAATACCTACCTTATGGAGTTGGCTATGATAATGGGATCGTATTCCCTGTGAACCAGTTAGATTAATGTCTGATGAAAGATAACGCTATTGTTGCCTATTATTATCATTTTCTAGATGCTATGTCTGGCCAGAACCCGGACATGAAGAGCTCCTTCAGGCGCTGCTTGTCTTGAGCTTTTCCACCTGTGCACAACCTCCTCGTACTTCCGTCCCCCTGTATCCACCACTTTAGCCAGTCATTCCGGTGATCATAAGACTCACCTACGACAGGGCAGAACCCGCAGATGTATTCTGGATAATGCCCCTGTCCCTGCCTCTGGCTTCCCTACTTCCTTCTCTATTTTCTGATGCCAGGCGCCCCACCACATGCACCCTCTGGAACAGACAGCTTCTGATGCATTGTCCAGAGACAAATCGCTGTGAGAGAGAGCAAGGCCACTTCCAAGGGGCCCGCCCGGTATTCTGTCCTGTGCAGTGTCATCCAAAGATGTTTCCATCCTCATACTGTGCTAAGCTTTTATAAATTTCAATAAAATTGCTTTTAACTTACTTGATACATTTGTTAATAAACAGAAAACAAAGCTGAGATGACAATATTGAATGAAAGAGTGGTAAAATCCCAACATTGATTTGGAAAGTAAAATAGGATGAAAATTAAAGTTAATAATACATTGAAATTTATGTGTAAAATTTTGATTCATTGTTAAGTTGATGAAGTTAATTCATTAACTTTTAACCATGTAAATTTTCAATAAAGCATAATGACATAGTTTTATTTATAATCTGGCAATGTAATCTCAAGATGCAACTTTCCTAAAATAGTTCAGGCTGAAATTATTTGTGAGATTCAATAGGGCATGGAATGTAATTAAATCTGTGACTTGTAACTTGAGAAATGTGAATTCAAGGATTTACTTTTTTCTTCGGTATGTGTACACTTGGCACACATGTTTTTAAAAAAGAAAATGTAATTTTGTTCTCTTTGTGCATCCAAGTGCAAGCCAGGTTGAGGTTAAATATCAGAACGCTTCTAGGGCACTGGAAGCAGTTTTTAAGAGAACTTTGGTTTTGAAAAGGTAGCTATGTGAATGTGCCTCCCCCGCCCCAGAATCATGGTTAAAAATCCATTTGGAAGTTTTAAGCAAAGTTCACTTGATAGTATGTCAGTACCCAGTGGATAAATCACAAAATTGCTTCCAATAATATATATGACTTGCCATCTCACTGCCAAGGAGAAGCTCTCAAGTGAGAGAGTATGAGGTGAGCATTGTTTCCTCGCCCTGAAGGTGATTGCCCCACTCACTGCTGAAGTCACCGTCAAGCAAACACAGAGAAGTAATTTAAGATGCAACCATTTTCATCAATCTCCCACAGGCAGCGTAAAACAAATGATTGTGGTTCCCATCTTTGCCAGCGGCAGGGCATTTGTTAAAGTGCAAAGATAAGAGAAAAGAAAGGAAAAAGCAATCCCTTGGCAAAGAGATGAAATGAAATATGCCATCAAGAGCGTAGAGCCTACCAAAAATAGTCTTGTAATCACCGAGGCTTTTTAGAGTGGCCAAGTGTAATGTTCTGGTGAATGTATTCCATGTAAATTTTCAAGGTTTGCCTTTACGGTATTACCCTACCAACTGATTATTCCTAATCTTTCTCAAGCGGCATTTTCCTCATGTCATCTCTACTTCAGGACCTTTAGGGATGAGCACCCCTTTGTCTGCCATATGAGGCAAAACTCTTCAGCCTGGCACTCCAGTGGTCCATTTCTAATTGATCTTGGCTTCTGTTGTACCAGTAATCTGGCCCTGATTCATCCCTCCAAATACATCAGCTTGCTTTCCTTTGTACAGTTTTTCCTTACAGAAGCAGGCATTAGGATTGTCCTCTTTATTCTCTAGCCTTTGATAGGCTTCTTTATTCTCAGGGCTACACACACTCACATACACCTCTGTTCTGTGCCATTGAATTTTCTAAGATTAGCTTTGAAACTGGCTTCCCTCACCAACCATTATCCAATTTTATTCAATTTATTCTATAACCCTCTAGGAGTTCATATTTGTGCTATTTTAAAATATACATTCTGTACTATAAATTTCATTTTTATAAGTTCAGCACCCCAAACTAAAATCAAAATATAACATTGCTAGCATCTTTGTTTCATTGCCAAGTGATTTGAAAATAACTCGTTTTTGTATATTGAGTAAGTGTTCATTACTCACTGGGTGGCAGCAACAGCTAAATTCTGCATTCAAAAAGTGGACAATAAGATGTTGCAACTGTGGGGAATGGGGATACTTTCATTCCATCCACCTTGGATCAAGACCAAGGTACAGTGAATGAGAAATGAGGCCAGGTAAAGCTGTTTGAAAAAAGGAGCCTCCACTTAAACTGTATGTGATTACCCTAGAAATAAACTAAATGTTTCCTGTAAGTGGGAAACAGGACTCAGTGATACAAAGAAATAATTTTTGGGGGAAATTAGAATGTAAAAAAAAAAAAAAAACAGAAACATTTCTCATAAGCCTGAATGTTTGCTGCAAAGAAGCATGACTTTATGCCTGTTATGGCCATATTTCTTGGATGAAGGTTGATTTAAAAAAGTTGAGTCTTCTAAATAGATGTTGTATTAGATACACAATATTGCAGAATTATTTACAATTTTCCTGGCTGCCTCAGAGACTGAATACATATGATGCCCCACTTATGAACATCATTTGCAATATTTTATACCTTTCCACAATATTCTTGCAGGAATGGTAGCATAAAATTTCCCCAAAATGGGAAGAGAATCTGAAATATAGTAAGTGAGGCATATAGAACTCCACTTACCCAGAGTCAAAATAAAGCTTCACCCAGGCACAATAATCAAGATCCCAGAAATTGAGCAAAAGAACAGAATACTGAAAGCTATTAGAGTGAAGACACAGATCCCCTATAGTGGAAACCCCATCAGAATTGCAGATGAGTTCTCAACACATATAAAACCAAGGAGAGCTTGGAGTGAGACATTTCAGGTCCTGAAAGTAAGCAACTTTCAACCCAGATTGATGTATCCTGCAAAACTATCAAATTTAATGGAGAGATTAGACAATTCCTTGACACACAACAACTGAAGAAATTCATAACAATCAAATGAACCCTACAAAGATTACTGACAGATATTTTAGAAAGAGCCAAAGATGACCACAACTTTAAGAACAACAGAGGAGAACCACCAAGCAGAGCAAGCAGTTAAGCAGGGAGGAAAAGTAGGGATCATGCCGTAGGAAAACAACATGACAAAAATAAGCCAATACATATCAGTTACATCCATCAATGTAAAGAGCTGGAATTTACCAAACAAAAGAAGCAGACTGGCAGAGTGCATCACGAAACAAAGTCCAATACTTGCCTGGCAGGGGAGATACCATTATCATGAAGAAACATAATCCAATCATGTACTGCATACAAGAAATGCATTAGAAATACATTTAACTCCAAAAGAAATTAATAGACTAAATGTCAAAGGATGGAACACAATACTGTTGGTGACAGGAATCCAGAAAAAGCAGGGGTAGCTATTCTGGTTACTGACAATGTCAACTTCAAACCAAGTGTGATAAAAAGAGACAAAGAAGGTCACTACATACTTGTTAGGAGAAAACTGCCACAGGAAGAGATAACAATTATAAATATATATGCACCCAATATAGGAGTACCCAACTATATAAGAAAATTTTTACAACGTGAAATATCTAATGAACAATAACATAATTGTCCTGGGAGATTTTAACACTCCAACGACACAAAAAATAGATCACCCATACATAAAATCAGCAAAGAAATAATGGAACTAACCACACTTGTGAAGAAATGGACTTAGCAGACATTTACAGAATGTTCTACACAACAATGTCAGAATACACATTTTTCTCAGCTGCATGTAGGACATTCACCAAAATAGATTCTGTGCTAGAACATAGAACATGCTTTAAAATGCAAAACAATCCAATTATTCCATGCATGTTATCTGATCATAGTGCAATGAAACTGGAAGTTATTGACAAAAGAAACCGCAAAAATTGCATAAATACATGGAAATTAAATAATATCATCCTGAAAAACAATAAGTCACAGAAAAAGTTAAACAATATTTACAATCAAATGAAAATTTAGATACAATTTACCTGTGCTTGTGGGATACAGTGAAAACTGTCTTAAGAGGGAAATTTGTAGCAATAAATTGCTACAATTATATTGCACCTCAAATTCTTAGAAAAAGAAAAGAAAGTCAAGTCCTAAACTCCAAGAGGCAAGGGCAGATAGCTCAGCAGATTAAAGTCCCTGCTTAGGCAGAGTGAAACATCCAGGGTTTGATCCCAGGCATGCCAAGCTGGTCCCCTTCCAGAGTGCTCTGAGATGGTGATCAAGACTGGGCATGGTGCATGTGCCTGAAACTCCAGCGATTGGGAGGCTGAAAACAGGAGAATCACTACTAGTGCAGACTACATAGGGAGACCCTGGAGATCCTGTACCAAATACATTAAAAATTAACAAAGCCACAAAAAGTCAGGAAATCATAAAGATCAGAGCAGAAATAAATGCAATGGCGATGAAGAAACAATAGAAAGAATTAATGAGTCCAAGAGTTGGTTCATTGAAAGAATAAATAAAATGGATAAACCCCTAGTCAACCCATTAGAAAAAGGAAATATTCAAATTCATGCAATGAGGAATGAAAAGGGTGAAATCACTAAAGACACTATAGAAATTCAGAAGATTATCAATGCTTATCTTCACCATCTTTACCCTCACAGAATAGAAAACACAGAAGAAATGGACAGTTTCCTAGATACATATGAAATGCCAAAGCTAAATTAAGAAGATACAAAAATTCTGAGCAGCCCAATATTAGTCATTAAAATTGAAAAATGTAACAAAAAATACCAACAAAGAAAAGCCCAGGTCCTGACAGATTCATAGCTAAATTTTACAAGAAATTTAGGGAGGATCTGATGCAAACTCTTCTCAAACTCTTCAATGAAACTGAAAAGGAAACAGTTCTCCCAAACTCATTTAGGGAGGCATGTATTACTCTGCTACCAAAATCAGAGAAGAACCCAGCCGAAAAAGAGAGCTACAGGCCAATTTCCCTAATGAACGTAGATGCAAAAACCCTCAATAAAATACTAGCAAACCAAATGTAGCAAAACATCAAGATTACACATCACAACCAAATGGATTCTTCCCAGGGATGTAAGGATGGTTTCACATACACAAAACCATAAATGCAATAAATACACCACATCAACAGAGCCAAAAACAAAAATCACATGATATATCAATAGATAAAAAAGCCTTTGACATCATTGAACACTCATTCGTGAAAGAAAATCTACAGATAATCAGAGTAATGTTTTTTACTCTAACCTGGTAAAAGTCATCTATGACAAAACAACAGCCAACATTATGCTTGAATGAACAAAAATTGAAAGCCTTCACTTTAAAACCAGGAACAAGACAAGGATACCCACTGTCACTACAACTTTTCAATCTAGTTCCAGAAAAATGTAGAGCAATTAGAAATAGAAAGACATAAAAGAAATAATGACTGGACAGTAAGAAGTGAAATTATCATTATTTGTAGATGACATAAAACTCCACTCTATATTTGTAGATTTAATAACAAAATTCAGTAACATAGCAGGATATAAATTCAAAACTCAAAAACAGTAGCATTCCAATACATAAACAACAAATGAACTGAGAGAAAATTATGGAAACCATGCTTTTCACAATAGCACCCTTGAAAATTAAACACGTGGGAATCAATATTACAGAGGAAGTAAAAGATTTGTACTGTGATAATATAGTATTCTGGGGGGTTGGGAGGTAGCTTGGTGGTCTAAGCACCTGCCTGAAAAGTGCAAGGAACCTGGTATGATTCCCAGTACCATATGCTGTGCAGGCGCCTGAATCCCAGGTACGCTGTGCCAGTAACTAAAACTGGGCATAGTGGCATACTTGCAATACCAATACTGAGGAGGCTGAGACAAGAGGATCACTATGATTCTGGTCTGTGTAGCAAGATCCTTCTACCAAATAATAAATAAATAAGTGAATAATTTAAAAATAAAAAGTTATAGTACTCTTACAGAAAAAAATTAAAGAGGATTTCAGAAAAGGGAAAGATATTCCTTGCTCCTGGAAAGGAAGAGCTGAAATTGTGAAAATGATCATACTCCCAAACTGTTATATAGATTCAATGCAATCCCAATTAAAATAACATTAGTATACTCAGATTTGCAAAAAAAAAAAAAAATACTAAATTTCACCTGGAACCAGTAGAGACCTAGAATAGCAAAAGCAATCCTGGGTAACAAAGGAAAGGAAGGAGGCATCACAATCCCTGACTTAAAATTATACTACAAATCTTCTGTGAGAAAATCAGCATGGTAATGGCAACATATACTGCCTGGACATTTCTTCTGCCAGTTTAATTAATCCATCATCCTTAGTCTTAGTATGAGTCAAAGTCTCTAGACAATAACAAAATGCAGGCAAAATTTCTGCCAAGCCCTAGCACTATAATCTGGAGCCCAGCTCCCAAAGCAGTGCTTCCCAGCAGAAACCCCTGATCTTGCTCTTTACTAGCTTTTTCTTCTTTTGAGCTCTGACCAGAATCTTCACGTATGTCAGCCTAAGGCAATCCGGTGTACTACTGCAGGCAGCATCTCTGAATCTTCCCAAAGTCTTCCCACATGCTATTCACAAGGGCGCTTGAAACATGTAATCAGGCACAACAACGGTACTAAATTCTATTTCAGTTATTTTTCTCATTCCTGAGACTAAATATATGCCACCTAAAGGTAAAAGACAAAAAGTTGATGTAGCTTATAGTTGTAGAGGCTTCAGTTCATAATTAGCTGGCTCATACAGCACAGGGGCAACAGTTTACTTGTAGAAGACAGCTAATGCAAGGAAAGAAGGGGTAGTTGGTGAGAGAAAACCTCTTTCTGTCCCTTATATTCTACCACATCTACCAAATTTCCAATCCAATAAGGGAACTAATCCAGCTCCTACCTTAATCCTAATATCCTAGGACCTTTAATCCCAGCATTTCAGTATGACTCAATCCCAAACTCTAGATTCAGCTACCTCTGAAATAATTCTGACTACATAAAGCTTTAGGGGAACATCCAGTCAAACAGTATAAGAATATTCAATCAATTAAAGTTTGGGAAAGAACAAAGACCAATCTCTGCTGAAAAATATTCAATTGATAGGTAGCATTAGGACTTGAACTGACTCGGGATCTTGCATCTCACCCTATGAAACTTAGAATTGACTGCTTTTGCAATTGCATAAGCCAGTGTTTAAATCAATCAATTTCTGAGTGATTGTACATTTGTGTAAATATTTATAATTCATGTAATGCATACATTTATAGATAGATATACAGACACGTATCCATTGGTTTGGAGCCATCAACTGAAATACTTTACACTGCCATTTAAAACAAAAAATTCCATATATTAATGTTCTGTAGTTCACATTAAACTTAATTACTTTTGAAAAAGACAAGAAAAGAGGAAAAAATGAAACTTAGAAAAAATTAGTCTATCCATCCATATAAACTAAGAATGTCTGTATATGGAAAGTGATTTTTAATATGTTTTTCCTTATCCTAAAATAGTGCATCAACAGTGAAATAACATTTAGAAGGTCCACTGTTGAAATAAAAATTACTAAGGAATGAAGCCCCCAATATTTTCCCTGAATCTGCAGCAGTGATGGGGAAGGGAGCAGGATGTGGGTGAAGAAAGCTCTCAGAAGAGTGGGAGGGCAGGCGAGGCTTGCCAAAACCTCCACTGTGTGGAGTTCTTGTGGAATCTCTTAGTGGAGCAGAGGAAGCTGCAGTTCAAGAAGGATCTGATGATGATGAGCTCAGGTCCAAGTCCTTCAAAGCTCTGTGGATGGTGGGTCGCAGCAGGGTAGGGCTCACCAAGACTCCTGAAGGTCCCTGTAGCAGTCTTCTGGCACCAGGTTTCAGATTCCTATGGCAGTCTTCATGGGCCAAGGCTGAGACAAGCTCTTTTCAAGGATAAGGGGGTCGAGGCAAGGCTCACCATGGGCCCTTTGCAGTACTTCAGTTAGTGGTGGGTGATTAGGGCTCAGAAAAGCTTCAGCAAGGGGTGGAGGGTGTGCTGGGAGAATCACATCAGCTCCCCCCGGCGGTCTTTCAAGTGAGGATGGGTGGCCAGGACTCAGAAGAACTCCAGCTATGCTAAGGGAGTACGGTACTGGACCTACTAGTTCCCCCTACCAGTCTTCAGGGGGAGGAGGGGAGGCCTAGACTCACAAACTCCCCCAAGGGGGAGGGCAAGGCCAGGCCTACCAGGTCTATGTAGCAGTCTTCAGGGTGAGAATGTGTGACCTGGGCTCAGGAACTCTTCCAAGGGGCAGCAGGTCTAGGCTTACCAGTTGTCACAGGCAGTGTTCAGGGTGAGGATGCAATCGGAACTGAGGAACTTCAGTGACCCCTTTTTACTTTGATATAACCACATTTCTCTAGTTTAATTTTGATTCTTGAGTTTTGGGGCCCTTGTACAAAAAAATCCTTATGCACAGAAGTTTTTACAAAGGACTTTTCCTGTTTTCTTCTATTTTCCTAATTGCTTGAGGTGTAATGATAGATATTTATTTGAAATGTTTTTGTTTTTTTGATTCAGGCATTGATTGCTCAAAAGTTTTTTCTTAGTGTAGCTTTTGCTCTAGAAGCTTGAGTATGTTGTCTTCACATTTTAATTTCTTCCACAGGATTTTGCTGAATAGACTTGAGTGTCTTTTTTTGTATGAAAGAAAATGTTCTCAAAAATCAGAAAGGCAGGGGCTGGGGAGATGGCTCAGTGGAATAAGCTCTTCCCTGGCAAGCACAAGGGCCCGAGTTCAACCTCAGTTCCCCAGTTTGTAAGTAAAAGAAGACAGACTAATAGAGAAAACATGGTTTTGAAAGCCAAGGAAATGATATGCAATAACTGAAACAAAGTGAGATTCTTAAGAACTCTGAATTCTTGGATTAGGAATTTTGGTTTTATCTATGAGAAGAGGACAACTCAATTACATAAACTGACCTCATCAGAAAAGTATTTTAATAAGCTTAATCCCTTGCTCACATGTAAGGGCCTACTGGAAAGAAAAGGAAAAGAAATATTGGAACGCTATGAAAAGAGCAGTATCTAAGCTACTGGCTGTTAGTGTACAGGGAATGGGAATGGTTAATTGTACTCAGATGAATATGTTTGTATTTATTCACTCCGTTATTCATTTAACTAATTTGTAGTGAGGATTTGCTAGTGCAAAAATTTTATTTTAGGACCAGATGTACAACATTGTTCATGAAAAGCAGTGTTTCCATTCCCAAAGAATTTATATTCAAGCCATGGAAAAGGAAACGACCTAATGTATTGTTTAAGTATTATATAAAAATAAGTAGAAAATAGGGTAGTAAGAAATTGGGGAAAGTAGCTAATAAAATGTCTGGTCAGGAAAACATTAAAAAAACTACATTTCAATTGGATACTCAATGAAATAAATGAGATAAGAAAATGTGCCTGAAAAGAAAATATCCAAGACTGAAAAAATAATACCTATCTAATGAATCAGAAGCATCCTTGATAGGAAACCTGCATATGCAAAATAATATACCAAAGGCTCTGATCAGTGCATCCTTAACAACATTTTAAAATGTGCTTATCCTTTAGCAAATTGTTTGATTGCAAATAATAAATCACCACTGGAGTAGCTGGAATTGCTTTTTCTTAATCACTACCAGTGTGCTGTCCTAGACATTTCCTATCAAAGTCCCAATGCCTTTGCAAATTCATACGTTTGTAATATGAAATGTAAATGCAAGTAAGAGACTATTGCCTAAAATATTTGTTGGGTCATAATGGTAAATTTGTGAAAAATAAATGAAATTTCTGATCTTATTATGATAATTCCTTCAGACTTGTTCAGATACATGTAGTTTTCTTCCCACTGGTATCGCCATTACACTACTTTAATCATTCTCAACTGATCTTAGAATCCCTACCCTCTCTCTCCAGTTAGTTTTTTCCATTTCTTCCCTTCTGGTTCTATTACAGTTTAAAATCTCTGTTGGAATAATAATAATCATTTACAAGTTGCTCATGCATTTTATTCTCCAGTAAATAATTACTTTTTCTTTGGCTAAAAGTAAAATTATAATTTTATTATCAGATAGTCAGTGCTCTTTTTTTTCAATTGAGATCCAATGTATCTTTTTCATTTTTATTTTCCACATTAACCCTGTTTGAAATTTTCAATCTACTACATGTACTTGGGGTCCCAAACCATCTAAAATAAAATTGCCTACTCCTGTATCAATACAATATTTGTTAACCAAATTTAAAAGCTATGCTCCTTAAAGATCTTTCATATGTCCATAGTTCACAATTCTATGTCATCCCAATTTCAGTGACATATGTTTAGTACAAATATTATGCACATATTTGCATCATAATTACATTATAATTTTTCTACTTATGAGAATGCATGGCAGTCTATCAGAACTATAGAACTGCAAGGACCATATATACAAATAATTTGTATTCAGGTATAGTAGAGGAAACAAATAACCTTATATATTGTTTGAATATTGTATAAAAATAAGTAGGAAATAAGGTAGTAAGTAGTTAGGGAAATTCTGTAAGCCAACATTGATTTTCTTCTTTTACTTCTATAAGCACCAGAATTATCAGCTCATTATAATCAATATATATTTATTGATTAAATATATATGAATTTTAATTAATAAATTTACATGTAACTATTTTATACCACCATTATTAAAAGTTTGGCTTATTCCAGAACACTTTCCCAATTTTTTCTGTTATTATTTCATCATTTATGAAATGCAGACTGTAAATGTTCACTTTCCCTGCACATATGTTGCTAGGTAAATTGTTTGTTTAGCATATATGTTGGTTTGAAAGCAAAGAGTTACGTTTACTATCACTATATAAATTATTATTAATTTTCTTTTCTAAAAATGAAATAAACCAAGGAAGAGAAATACAACTCACCACTTGCTTCTCTAAGTAATGTTTCACTGGAACATAGCCATATTCAGCTGTCTATGAATTCTTTATGGCTACTTTCAAAGTAAAAGACCAAATTAAATAAATAGAGCACATGGCACATAAAATCTAAAATACCTATCATGATCTTTTAATAGTAAATTTGCTCATACCTAATACAAAATAAGAAAAATGGAATTCTATTGATTTTTCCTGTTCTTGAATACCAAGTGTTATAGATCTATTGACATTCTTTGTGAGTTCTCTCCTCATTTGTGTGTATTAGAAAGCTAACGCCCAATAGGACATTACTTGCAAATCATTATTTTGCTACTAGAGGTATTCGTTTTGAGATATATCCTTCTCAAAAGTGTGGAAAATATTAAAAGGAGACCTCAGAAGGTGTAGAAGTTGAGATAATCTAGAATTAAATTCTTCCAAAGTTTCTTTGATTATGCAAGGCTTAATTAGCAAGCTAAATCATAACACGAAGAATGTGTTTGCTTTGCAAAATCAAATCAATAGTACAATTTATGCACCCTGCAGCTGCTACTTCTCATTTTTTTATAGAAGCAGATTCATTCCAGCTGTGGATATGAGCAGGTCTGGTCCTACTCATTAATAGCTGAGCTGTTTCAAACTCATCAGTACAGACACCAAGAGCCAAAGCTTATGAGCACATTTCCTTTGAAAAACAAAGTATTTTAAAACTGAAAGTGACTAAAATATAAATGTTTAGTGAGTAATAAAATAGCACAATATCTAGTATTACACATTAACATGTGTTTTAAGATATATTCTTTCAACTTGTTTTAAATGCTATTCATATTTTCATGTCTTTCATGCTTAGCACTTCAAATTAGTAATTTGTGACAAATTCCAAAAACATACACTGAATGATATTTTATTTATTGAGAACCCTGAGTTAGACAACTGAATGCAAGATGCCATTTAAGAGAGTTTCCTACTACTAATAAACAATTGAACTCATTTAAAAGTCTTGATTATTTAACTTCATCACATTGAAGCATTTTTACTTGTGTAGTATTTAAAGTAGTGCATTGGTAAATATTTCCTTCCTTATCAATATGATATAGCTTGTATCTAGATGTCTACCCAAAGTCTCCTGTGCTTGTAGGTAGAACTTTTTGAAACTGGCTGCATCTAAGGTATATAATCCTGGGATGAAAGGTATATAGCACCAAACAAGCCCTCTGATTGGTTTATCATAGTATTGGGAATGGCTCACCCTACTAAGGCTCACCCTAGGTATGCGTGACAGCACCCAAAAGGTTTGTATCCTGGATAGAATAAGGAAAAAGAAAGCTTGCTGCCTCCTGCAAGGACTGCTTCTCCTCTGCAGCTTTCTTCCTTTAGCTTTTAGGTGTCAGATACTTCATCTCAGCCATGAGAAGTAACTAAGAAGTAATGTCATTGCATTTAAAAATCTCTGGCAATTAGTCATAGTCTACTTTTTCTAGTTCTAGTAACTTTTTTCACATTAATAGTAGAGTGACTATAGACTAAACAACTGTGGAATGGCAAAAGCATAAATTCTTGTCAAGAAGAAGCACTAGATTGAAAATGAATGTAGTGATGGAAAGTGGAAACATACAGTTATGTTAGAAAATAACTATAAAGGGGCCAACGAGATAGATCAGCAGACTAAAGTGCCTGCTTAGGCAAGCTTGAGCAAGTGCAGGGACCGCAGTTTTATCCCCCGCAATACAGGCCACACCAGCCCTGCCCTCAGGGCCAGCTGAGCCAGCCGCAGGCTCCAGGGCATAGTGACGTACACCTGCAGTACCAGTGCTGGGGAGGGTGAAGGCAGCAGGCTCACCACAAGCCTGAGCTGCTTAGTGAAACCCTGTAACAGCCAAACACACATAAAAAAGAAAGAAAATAACTCTACATGCCTTTACCCTCACAGATCAGCATTCTGTCCTCACTGTCCTTAAGTTTTCCTATGCATTGGTAACTTGATGAAACCTGATATATTGACCAAAACTACTTTTGCACTTTAGCTGGAGCATATTCTGCATATTTTGTTGTTGCTGTATATTTTCTAATTTTCATCTTATATTTCTATTTCTATTATGGTAAAAGGCATACTTCTGAACATAAAATTGAGTCTGAAAAAAACAATGAAATAAAGTGAACATAGAATCTCTTGTATGTCATATGATACAGAAAAGATCATTTAAAAGTAAAATAGGTACAAGCTTTAAACATGAATGTAAAAATTTCACTTGTGCAAGTGGTAATTGCTATAAACCAAACATTTGAAATTTTATTTAAGAACATTTATTCATATGTTTTGTCTTACATTCTGTTAGTAGCAGAAGAGGAAATATTCTGGCTGTGTCTCAGTTTCTGTGTCATGCAGGGAGAGTTAAATATGAATAAGAAAACTATTTGATGAGAGAAAGTAGGAGCAAGGAAAAAATCAATGATACAGTATTAATCCATCTTACCTAAAATGTATTGCTCACAATACCAGTTCCTAAAATTACAGCATAAAAATTTTAAAAATTGTAAGGATCTGCATTGAAAAATTTTACAAAACATTGCATATTATTTTCCCTGCATAGTGTTTATTTGTTTAGTATATTAGATCATATGAAAAATCTGAATACATAAATTCCATATTTTTAATTTTTTTTCTTCTGGTTTTCCTTAAAGTGTTCAAATTTATTTGTTCATGAAACATTTCATTTATGTAATACTTATTCACACCCTCTGGGACAAGTGGCCCAGAAAAGTGTTCACAAAATATGAAGATATTGTTTGAAAACAATGGATGAGAATCCACATAAGGTTGAGGTATTGAAGATATCAGATATCAGATATCACGTAGTCTTAAACTGAGCCTTCCAAAATTGTATTTACTAACATAACTGTCATAATTTAAAGAAAGCCTGATTTTTTCTTATGATAACCTATGGGACTTTCTCTCTGCTCAGAGATTCATGTTTCCCAGAGAAAACTGTATCCAAGAGTCTACAATGACACTATTTAACTGTGAACCAGAAAAAATATCAAAACATGCATTTCTTTACAAATTAAAGACCTTTGGCTCTTTGGCCCAAAGGCCAATTCAGTTAAACATTTATGATTAATTATTATTAAACATATTTATAAAGTTATTCCTGCTCCTATTCAAAAGTCAGCAGTAGAAAAAGATAAAGAATAGACCTCAAAGGAATAAGTAGTGTAAAACAGAGTTATATAAAAAATTTCCCACAGAAAGTAAGAAAACTACCACACAATAGAAGTGTCATAAGACCAGCGGGGTGTGAAGAAGAGTAGATTTAACTTGTGGAAGGCATAAACAGAAGATAAACAGATTTACAGAGTGGGTAACATTTAAACTGAGAAAACAAAATGCAGCATATTTAAGCTACAAAACCTGCTACATAGTGCAGAGTCAGACTTTTAAGTTGTGTCATGAAATTCCAGGAACAACTCTAGGAGGTCCAACACTGCAACCAACATTCAGCAGCAGCTTTGAGCATTGTATCCATCCAACAAGAACTCATCAGGTATGTGGGATGTTTATTAGGTGTTAGTCCTATGCTTATGAATAAGACACAAGGCTCAGGCTAAAGATTGTAATGGTATAATGTGGAAATCTAATATTTGTCTCAGTTGCTCTTCTCTCCTTGCTGGGACAAATCCCTAACACCCAAAATGAAGGTAGGAAAGATTTATTTAGGTTATACTTAGTGGAGGATTCAGACCATACTCAGCTGGCTCCAAGGCAAAGTGGCACATGGCAGAGGGCAGCCGTTCTTGGGGGCAACAAAGAGCAGAGAGCAAAGGGAGTGGCAGCAGCTCCTGCAGTCAACCTACCTCTCTCCCCTCCTTCCATTGTAATACAGATTACCCACTCCAGGGCCCGGGTGTAGCACTCACACCTGCAATTTCAGCATTGGATCAAGAATCAATCACAAACTCCAGAAGCCTCCCCATGATGCATGAGACTTTGGGGGATAAGTAGGCACAAACTATAACAGTGTTTGTCTAATTCACAAATAAGACATAAAGCTCAAGTTAAATTATTCCTGTGGTTTAGGTTTCCACATTATACCTTTAGAGTCTTTATCCTGAGCCTTGTATCTTATTTGTAAATGTAGGACTGTTAGTCTTACACAGAAACATCCCACATTATACCTTTTCAAGGTATAACATAAAAGCATCATATTTGAACAGAAAATTAAAGTTTTCAGAAAGATTTATTCAAAATGCTGATTGACAGTTGAAGTAATTCATTGTATTTATGAGTTTATTAAATGTCAGTGTGGTGGTGGATACTGAGATATAAGAGTGAACAGAATATTGTGGTTACTGCCTTCAAGAATTGACAGTCAGAGGGTCGGCGAGATAGCTCAGCAGCTTTGGCAAGTGCAGGGACTAGAGTTCGATCCCCGTTGTGCATGCTGCGCCAGCCCCACCCCCGGGGCACACTGAGTTGGTGGCAGAGTCCAGGTGCGGTGGTGCCCACCTGTAATCTCAGCACTGGGGAAGTTAAAAACAGGAGGATCAGATCTGATCTGCGTAGTAAGACCCTGTACCAAATATATAATTGGAAAAAAAAAATTGACAGTAGCCAAAGTCAGTTTTGTTGTTATTGTTTTTGATGTATTTGGTTGCTGCAGTCTCGCTACACAGCTCAGACTCGTGGTGATCTCCTGCTTTCAGCCTCCCCAGCGCTGAGATTACAGGTTGCTCCACTATGCCCCAACTCAGGTTGGCTATGCATGCCTAAGCTTCCCTCGGCCAGTGTTTCAGTCTGCTTAGCTATCTTGCCAGCCCCTAGAGTCAGTTTTAAAAATACTACTTAGGGAGAGCTCAGTGGCCGAAGTTCAAACCTCAGTGTGCGCTGCGGGCCCCACCACCAAGGCTCGAGGCTCGCTGAGACAGTGATGGTAGCGTACACCTATAATTCCAACTTCTGTGAGACTGAAAACAGAATCACTATTAGGCCGATCTTCATAGTGAGACTCTGTAGACTCTGTAGACCCTGTGCTAAATACATAAAAAAAATTCTCCGTTTTTTTTTTTTTTTTTTTTGAGGTTATGAGCAAAATATATTTATTGGGGGAAGAAAGCTCCCGTCTGAGCGAGAAACAATAGAGGTCCATGAGCAGGTGGTCCTCCAATAAATAAATTTGTTTCTAACTAACAACGTAATATTTTTCCAGTACTGGGAATTGAACCCAAGGCCTCATACACATTAGGCAAGCCCTCCATCACGGAGCTACAGCCATTTCTAAAATTTAAAAAGTTGTTTGTTTTTTGGCTACTTCACGCTGCTTGAAGAGCAGGTCTGGTACAGCTTCTAGAACAGAGAATCAATCCGCTGTCCTATGTGCCTGCCTGCATTTACCCACCCAGTGCTTTAAACAATTGAGCTATACAGCAAAGCCCCTTTTTTGCCAGCTCAGGGTGCCTTAATGGAGGGTCTGGTAAGGCAGGTGGAGGTGGGGATTGAACCATGGTATCCTGCACCTGACTGCATTTGCACAAGCAGGCTCTTAAACAACTGAGCTAACTGGTAGGCCCACCTCCATTTTTTTTCTATGTAAAACCTGGAAATATGGTTGTAAATTCAATCCCTGCACTAGGGGGAAGAATTGTGTGTGTGTGTGTGTGTGTGTGTGGAGAGAGAGAAAGAGAGAGAGAGAGAGAGAGAGAGAGAGAGAGAGAGAGAGAAAGACAGATTCTCAATGTAAAATGTATATACACATAGGCACACATAACCCTTCTTAGGATGAATAAGCATACTTTATTTCAAATTAAAGTGAAAACAATTTAAAAGGAATACTAAATTTAACAATTTTATCTTTGTCAAGTTTTAACTTATAAATAATGTCTCATTTATCCTTTGATTTTATTTATTTACTTAATTTTGTTTTTGAACTAAAGGTTGAACTCAGGCCCTTATGCTTGCCAGGAAGCGCTTCTTCTACTGAGCCATCTCCCCAGCCCTTTCTTTTGATTCTTAACATGATAAACTTACTCTACTGTATAATTAATAAGCAATATGTATGTTGGAAATTTTGTTCTTAAAGGTTATAGAACAGTTCAAGGACCGGCCAAATAGTTCAGAGGATTAAAGCCTTTGTAAGCAAGGTCTGTGAGTTCAATCTAGTAGTTAGACCCTGTGCACCCTGTCAACTCTTTCCTAAAATGCAGAAAAAAAAGAAAAGAAAAAGTGAAACAGTTCTGCTGTACAGTGTTTGTGCTATCAGATAACAGAAACATTTTGTGCAGATGTTAATTGCACAAGATTATATTTCATCTCACACTAAATTCCAGGAACTAAATTCACATTTTTACGCCAGTGTTCACACACACACACAAACACACACACACACACACACACACATTTTGCCTCTTCAACCAGAAATTTGAACTTTGTTTTTCTTTTCACATTTCTTTAAAGGAAGAAATGACTATTATCAAATCATCACCTACTAATTAATACAGTTGCCAGACTTTCAACAACATTCAAAATCCACTCCACCGAGAAGAAAGTTTCTGATACTTCATTTTGTTTATACTTTAAATGTTCTAAGGGTTCAGGCAGCAAAGCAAGTAACTTCTAAACTTGACTTACATGAGGAAACCATAATGCAATAAAATTGTACTACCAAATGAAACTATTAAAAATATAATAGAGAAAGGTGTGAAAATTTGCACAACACTGGATACTGACTTAAATATAGGTCTACATATTCTATATATTCCGCATCACACAAATTTGCTCAGAAGTTACTGCTCATTGTTGGAGTAAAAAGTTGGTAATACCTGAACTTGAGGCTAACAAACAATTCCTTCAAAAGGTCAGCTTGCATATTTGTGTATTTTGACATTCATTTGGCTTTATTAATCAGTTTACAAGGTGCTGCCCATTTTCTTCAGCTCTTTTTCATCACATTCTTCTGATAAAGTTCTTGTTTATAAAGCAAGAATGCACCCTGAACACCTGGGATATGGCTCCAGAGCAGCTGTTGCTTATTAAATTTCCACTTGTTTTCTGATTATTACATTTCAAAATTAAAAGTTGCCTGTGCATTTCTGAGTAATATGCTCTCAAGTACACGTGCACATACACAGAAGCCTAGACCTGCATTTCCATAAGCCTGCAACCTGATCTGTTCCGGTACTTGTGGTCTCAACCTGGTTCACTGGGGAGTGATCCTAACACCAGGTTAGTTCTGTGCCCCTTAAGAAAAAATGAGAAAATCATGGTGAACTCCATCACAGCAAAGAATATCGTCATTGCAAGTATCCCCCAAACATTAACATTAAAATAGCTTGACAAACATTATCATAATTCTTCTTTTTTAAAAAACCAAAAGAGCGTCTGAACATTGGGGTACAGGTTCATAATCCTAGCACTCTGGGAGGACAAGGCAGGAAGATCATAAGTTCAAACTCAGCTTGGAAAGCTTACTTATTTATGAAGACCTTGCCTCAAAATAACAAAAATTAACAGGACTGTGGACATACCTTATTGTGAAGGTTCTGGGTTCATTCTCTAGTCCTGTAAAGAAAACAAAACAGAAAATCAAAAACATCAGTTTTTTTAAAGAAATGAAACCTTGACTCTACAATTACAAATATTCTCATCAAGAAAGAATTCCAGTTTTATCCAAACAAAGGTGAAATGTGTTTTAGCCTAACCCAAGAGCTGCCACCCTGTTCTGTAAGGGCCGTCCTCATACTAGGTCAATTTCTGCTGTCATAATGATCCCTGTTGTAAACTGACTTAACCAACTTCATTTTGTAAAACTTATGTGAACTCCATTTTGTGATATTCTGTCCTCTTTGTAAACCCCACCCAGATATTTTAACTGAAAGACTGTGACTGCTTGAACAGATAAGGAATGCTCCCCTGAGTTTAACAAAATTTACCTAACTGTCACCAGATGTCTCTCCAGATTCCAAAAAGGAAGAACTATACCCAGGCCCAAGTAAGCTTTGTAAAGACCCCTAAACTGCCTGTCCAGATTAAAAAAACTGACAAACTGCCTCTATAGATAGAAAATGACTCCTTCCCCAAATCCTCCCCCACCCTTTGCGGTTTTCAAGCTTAAAAACCCCTGTCTCCCCGCCTCGGCACGCACCTTGCATGTGTTGCAGGGTGTCTGCCGCTGGGTACCAGCTAAAATAAAGTGCTTCTTTTTCCTTTTCGAACCTGCCTCATTTTGGGGTTACAACAAAATGTAGAGATAAATTAAGATTCTCAGCATTATGATTGTTTTTAAAAATTTTTAACTCATTTCTCCCCAACTGCATAACTTTCGAAAAGTTAATTTTGCAAATGAAGCTTCATACCCACTCTACATAAGAATGATAAAATTACCTCTCATAAGTTGTTTATGCGTGCTTGCTTGCTTGCTCGCTTGCTTTCTTCCTTTCTTTCTTCTTTCTTTTTTTCTTCAGGGTCTCACTACACAGCTCTGACTTTAGTGATCCTCATGTTTTCAGCTTCCCTAATGCTGTGATTACAGGCGTGTGCCACTACCCCCAGACTCCATCTCTGGCTCAGCCCCCCGCCCCCCAGGAGGCGTCACAAAGCATTTTGATTGGGAGGTGAAGCCTAGTTAGTGGAAGTGGCTCCTGGGGGAGTAGGCTGGAAGGGTGTATCTCCCTCCCTTCCGTCTTGACTCTTTTCTGTTCCTCCACTGCCATGCTACCTTGTTTTAGAGCCAGCCAACTGTGGGCTTAAAACTTGTACAAACTGTGGCACAAAATAAATCTTTCCTCCTTAAAGCTGTGTCAGGTATTGTATGCCAGCAGGGAGAAAGGAACTTAGACAGTGAAAAACAATTGTAAAAACGAAAAACTAGTCAGACTGAGAAACATGTAATTTCTTTAAGTTCTCTGTAAGACTCTGGAATAACAGAAGAATCAGATGGTTTACAAACTCCCCCACAAGTAAGAGGAAAAAACACAGAGCCGGCAGAGATTCACTACAAAATAGCCATAATTGGTAAAATTATCAAATTAGTTGGTGAGCAAAGAAGGTTAAGATGTACAGAAATAGTGAATAAAATGATCATGTTTTATATCTTTCAGTGGACTGGAGCAAGGAGAGAGAATCTTTGTCAAGTGCTCATATGCAAACAAGGGTTTTGGTAAATTGTAAACTTCAAGTCTACAGAGTGAAAAATGTGAGAGCAAGTTAATGTACTCTTAGATTAAGCAGTGGTAATCTAATATTGAATTAATTAGTTGTTTATTTACTCTACTAAAATAAAGGCTTGCCATGTCAAAATGTAATTAGCCTCAAGTTTTCACAGTCACAGGGTAAAATTCTAAATACCTGAATCTATTATTTTTCCATTAAAACCTACTTCTTCTGTAGTATCTCACCCAATTAATGAACCTTTGATCAACGGAGTCTGCCCCTGAAACATGAGACTTGTTCTTGATTCATTTCTATGTCACCTTCTATATTTTATTGGCCTCTGTGTTCTGTGACTGCGTTTTCTATTTCTAGCCCTCCATGCTTTATTCTTTTGGAGAATTACAGTTGTCTCCTGAGTACACTTGTTACTTCCAGAGCCAACTCTCTTTAATTTAGCCTGTACACTGCTGGGAATAATAATTCTAAAACATATGATATGATCAGGCCGTTCCCTTACTAAAAGTCCTTCATTTGCTCTCCATTCTATCCATAAATCTGAATTCTGTAGGAAGACATGCAAATTATGGTGCAGTGATATATGATCAACTAATATTTGCATTTTGTTTTCTTACCAGTATTTTTAAAATAAATGCTACTTTATGGAATGGAAATATCTAAATATTCAAATGCATCATGTAATGTTTAATATCTAAATACATCACATGTAAAGATAATTATAATTTGAAAACCCTGACATACAAAGAGCACATATGTGTGTGTACTAATTCATGATGTAAAATCCATTCTTCAAATGCTCATATACAGAGAAATTAAAGGCAAGAGCAATAATATATTTAATATCACAGGGTCTTTTATTTTGAACTCCAAGGGCCAAAGTTCATGTGATTAAGTGCAATGCCATGTTGTCTTCGTTTCCTTTCCCATAACCATCAGCATAAGCATCTATGCTACCTTTATTTTTAGTAATGTTCATTGTCAAATTCAGTACTGAACCTGGATTTTTTCTTTGATAGGTTTATTTTCATAGTCAATTTCAGCGACACACTATGGGATTATACAAAATTTTTATATCTTCTTTATTTAGCTTCAGGAATTCATATATATCTAGAAATCAGACTATTACTTACTAGAATAAAGTTTCTCAAAGAAAGTAACTGTGATCTTTGGGTTTTTGAAAAATTTATTGTATAGATTGTTTATTGGACCTCACTCTTTTTTCTGATGTGAGAGTTCACTGCTACAAAATTCCCCACAGGACTGCTTTCATTGCTAGCCATAAATTCCATTATGTTTTATCAGAATTATCATTTAAGTATAGAAAACTAATTTCTTTTTAAATTTTATCTGTGTCCATTTGGTTGTTCAAGAGGGTTTTATTTAATTGACATGTGTTTATGGAGTTTTTGTGGTTTCTTTCGCTATTTATTTCCAGTTGTATTGTACTGTACTCTGATAACATTAGTGCAACAATTTTAATTTCTTTGTAGTTGCTTGAACATGTTCAGTGAGTTAGCATGTGATCTGTTTTGGAGAATGTCCCATGTACAGCTGAAAACAATGTACTTTCTAATGTTGTGGAGTGGAACACTATGGAAAATTATAGGTTTTGCTCAGTTGTAGTATTTGTTGATTTTTTTTGTCTCATAGATCTATCTACTAGTTACAGTAGTGGTATATTGAGGTACCTGAGCACAATTGTGTTAATGCTTATTTAATTTCATGTTTATTAAAATTTATTTTATATAGTTGGGTGAGCCAGTATTTGATACATATATATTTATGATTCTTACATATTCTTGTAATTCTCCCTTAACAAGGGTGTAGGGAACTTTTCTCTCTCTTTTGATGAGTCTTCTCTTGACTTTGACTTTGTCTGCAAATATTTACTCCTGCTTTTTTCTGGGGTCTTGTTACATGAGGTATTGTTTTCATGTATTTGCTTTTAATCTGTGAATTTCTTTTTCAGTTGAATTTGTTTCTAGTATGCAACCTATCATTGTAATTTGCTTTTTGATCCATTCTGCAAGTCTGTTTCTTTTGATTGATAAGTTAAGACCATTTGCATTAATGGTTATAATTGGTAGGTATTAGCTTATTTTTGTCATTTCACTTTCTCATTATTGGGTCCTTGTCTTTTTCCTCTGTTTAATTGCTTATTATTCCTGGTGGATTCCTTCAAAAATCCTCAATAGAATTATAGAAAATCTTGCAGCAAATTACCAAGAGCATTATATACCATGACCAAGTAGGATTCATCTCAGAGATGCAGGAAGGTTTCAATACACCAGAATCAATTAATATAATAAATCATATTGACAGAACCAAGGGCAAAAAATCACATGATCATTTCAATAGGTGAGGGAAAAGCTTTTGATAACACCCATTCATGACTTTTTAAAAATGAAGATATGGGAAATAGATGGTCTTTAACTCAAACTAATAAAAGTCATTTATGACAAGCCAACAGCCAACATCATGCCAAATGGTCAAAATTGAAAGCCTTCACACTAAAATTGGGAATAAGACAAAGATGTCCACTATTACAATACCTATTCTATATAGTTCTAAAAACTTTAACTGAGGAATAAGCCAAGACAAAGAAATAAAGGATTAAAGACAGGAAATGAAGGAGTTAAGTTATCATTATTTGTGAAATATATGGTACTCTACATAAAGGACCACTCAAATTTCAAGAAAAAACTTGTAGATTTAATGATCAAATTCAGTTATATCTAGGTACAATGTAAACACTCAAAAATCAATAATATTCCACTAGAGAAATAACAAATTTTTTTGAGAGAGGAATTAGGGAAATCAAGTACTTCAGAATTTATCTAACAAAATAAGTCAGAGATCTACATATTGAAAACTACAGTACTTTGAAGAATGAATTTGAAAACGATACTCCTCTTGAGTAGGGAGAACCAACACAATAAGCATGGCCTACAACCAAAATTGTTGTGCAGATTTAATGCAATATCAATAAAAAATATATTAGCATACCTCACATAACTATGGGAACTGAGTAAAATTCATTTGGAACCAAAAGACACTCTGAAGAGAAAAAATAATTCTAGGTAAAAATGTAAGGTAGAGGGCAGGGAGATGGCTCAGTAGAACAAGTGCTTCCATGGCAAGTACAAGGGCCTGAGTTCAATCCCCAGTTCTGCAATAAATAACAAATAAATAAATAAATAAATAAAAAGGTAAGGTAGGGGACATCACAATCCCTGACCTGAAATTCTATTACGAAGTTATTGGGATAAAAGCAGCATGGTGCTGACCAACAAAACAAGGAGAGGATAATGGGAAGAAAAATATATATCATGTAGGGCTGGGGAGATAATTCATTGGTCTAAGCACCTGCCTGGCAAACCTCAGGATCTGGTTTTCATCCCCAGCACCACATGCCGTGCCAGTCCTGAATCCCGGGGTACTACCAGCCACAGAAACCAAGCATGGTGATGCATGCCTGTAATCCCAGTGCTGGGGAGGCTGAGACAGGAGGACCACTGTGAGTCTGAGCTGCATAGTGAGACCTTTTTAAATATAGTTTTAAAACATTTGCTATTGATTTGATGAACTGCATGATACCTCCAAAAAACAAAAACATTTCAGATGTTGTATAATCATGTCATATAAGAGAGTTATTGGTACACAAGTGAGGTCCTCAAGTGACACCAAGAGGTGATAGGTTATTTTATGCCTGAATATGTTCAAATTTTGAGTAAGACTTTTCCATGACACTCACATTCTTTGACCAAATAATTTGTTTTCTGAGCACTGACCATTATTCATTGTGTAGAATATAATCTTTAGGAATATAAATTAAAAGGAATAAATATGTTATATGTAACTGTTTCAGAATTGTTGTGTTTTTTTCATTCTGAAGTGATTTTTGTAACATATTTTAACCAAATTTTATTAAAATATGGCTGTTCATAAACATGAAGTAGAAGCAGTGTCATATTTAATCTCGTATTTCTATTTTTCTTCTATTGAAAACCAAATTTGAAAAGAAGGTATCCGAATACACTGAAAAGTATGAAATAATTAAATGTTAGTCAAGAATAACTGCTCTTTACACAAATGTAATATTCTTCTGGGTTCCCAAATATATAACAGATCCTTTACAAGTTCTAGTGTCTGATAGAGTACTTCTCCATCTGAGGTTTGACAATGTATATTAGACATGAGTAGAGTGCCAGTTGACACAAGAAAGTACAGAAACCAAGGCCTGGGATGAGAAGGATTCTAATATTATGTGGGGAAAACAAGTAAGTGTGATTATCAGGCACTGTGAATTATTTTCAGTGCTCTCCCTTATGGTTAGAAAGTTGAGCATGTGGTATAATGCACCTGTACATCTGTGACTGTTGGAAGGAATTAAATGAAAGCACCACTGTCTGTCCAAAAAGGAAGTAGCATCATACAATACCTTGCAATGCCAGATAATGAGCTGATATGATTACAAACTAATAGCTTCCATTACAGCACAGGTTCCCATGTGAGGGTCAGTCCAAATCTCTTCTCAGTTCCAGCTGCCACTCTGCTGATAATTCGCTTCCCTCTTGGCGCATTTTTTTGTACATATAGCACATTTCTTTTTAAAAAGAAAAAACCTGTGAATTGTGTGCTCAGTCTGAAAAGTAAGGATAAAATAAATGCTTTGTAAGCTCCAGGAAAGAACATCAAATAACAAGGAGGAAAAGTATCAGTGAGAGCCAGTCACTGGCACAGCTCACATCACCTTTACATCAGAACATTACTCCCTCTTCTCACTACTTTTCACCCCTAATGGAGTCATTTCTTGTGGTAACTACATGTCCCATGGAAACTGACACTAAGTGTATGAAGTTAGCTAGATGGGACAAATCTTAAACCTATCTGGTTACCTCTTGTTTGTGCATCTGAGAAATGTCTAGTCATGTCAGATGCTCATTTTTGGACTGGGCCTTTAAATTTGGGGGAGTCTTAATTTTAGTTAATTCTTTATATATTCTAGATGTTAGTTCTTTGTCTGAAGAACTGGCTAATTTTTGGTCCACTCTGGGGGCTATCTCTTCACTCTGTTGGTGATATTTGTGCTGTGCAAAAGCTTTTTAATAAGGTGAAATCCCATTTTTAATTCTTCGTAGTATCTCCAGTGTGATCTGGATTTTGGTCATGAAGTCTTTCCCTGCACTTATGTCTTCAAAAGTTCTAACTATCCTACCTTTTTAAAAAGGTAGGATAGTTAGAAATGTGCTATATGTACAAAAAAGTGTGCCAAGAGGGAAGCAGACTTAATGTTTCTGTTTTAATATTTAGGTCTTTGATCCATTTTAACTTTAATTTAGTGCATTGTGACAGACTTGGATCTAGTTCTAGGTTTTGATACGGAGAAAGCTAGTTTTCCAGCACCATTTATTAAAGAGGCTTTCTTCTAGTAAACATGTTAAACCTCATCCAAGAATTTTAGTATCTTAGTCATTAAAACTCTGTCTCAAAAAAATAAATAAGTAAAGTGGATCCCAGGATACATACAACTCAGTGGGAAGGACTTGGATTTAAACTAATTAATAATAATAATAAGGTTCCACCCCACAGCTTCAGACCGAAAGCAGCTTGGCCTGTGAGTAAGGGCCCCAGGCCCGTCACGCTGGAGGGACCTTTCCCAGCCTTCTCTGGTTTCAGCGAGCGGCCCCAAACCCAGCACAGCCTACAAGTAAATAAGAACATCCACTATCCTTTTGGGAGCCCATCAGACCCACCAAAGCTCAGGTCCACCAACCTAGAGAGCGACCTGCTTGAGACACAAAGGCTGACTCCAGCAACATTCTGGATACTAGCTCCAAAGCCAGCCAAGAGAGTGAGAATATTCACTACTCACTCTGCACTCTGGTTCAGTTCATGCTAACCTGACCAGGAACCAACAGAGGGGAACAACAGGAGCTTCAGCAAAAAGGAACTGAATACAACAGCTTGATCAAGGGCAGGCATAACTGGATAATCTCAAACTTAATAGACTGGCACCCAAATCTCATTATGCGCTAAGGCTATAGCTGCACCAAAGCTCTACACCAAAGGTCAGAGGTCAGTACTATACAAAATGACAAAGACAAGGAGAAAAATGCAATCTCAGGCCTTCGGTCCATCAATAAGTTCAGAGGACACTAGCTCAGCTGAAATGAATGAATTAACAGCTAGAGAAGCAAAGGAACAACAGTAGAAAGGTATACAGGAACCTAGACGAGAATTAATTCCTAAAATAAAGAAAGAAATATCTGAATACATATCATCTGAATAGACAATTAAATCCCAAAACATCTGGGAGAAAGCCAATGCTCACCCAGAACAAGTGCAGAGAGCACTATTCTACCTGAAACGTATGGATTAACAGCATCTGAAGTAAATAAACAACAGCAGAAAGGTCATGAGGCACTCCAAGCAGAAATAATTTCTGAAATCAAAAAAGAATTCTTTGGAAAAAAAAAAGAAATCTTTGAATTCATAGTATCTGAAATACAGAAACAAGTCCCAAAACATACAGAGGAAACCTAACTTGGAAGAAATTCTGCCGAAAAATAACTGCCTCTAAATAAGACATGGATAAAAAAAAAAATAGAGATCAGAAATATGACGGATTCCTGGAATGAGCAATACAGAAAAGAAATAGAATGGATGAAACAGAGTCAAAGAGATATAGATGAACTAAAAATATCAACCATGAATCTACAGAACCATTTGAGTGAAAGCGAAGACAGAGTTTCAGATCTTGAAGACACTGGTGCAGCTAATGAAAAGGTGAGAAAGGATCTCTTAAAAACAATGAGAATGAAGGAAAAAATAATCCATCAACTGCAAGATGACGCCAGGATGAAAAATGTGAGATTAATTGGTATCAGTGAGAAGGAAGGAGTCAATACAAATGACATAAAAAGAATTTGAGGAGAAGTAATCACAGAAAACTTCCCAAATATGAGGAAACAATCCAACATTCAGGTAACCAAAGCATACAGAACAGCAAATAACTTCAACTGAAGGAAAAACACACTGAGACATATAACAGTCAAGATCCTAGAAATCCAACACAAGAATAACATACTGAAAGCTGCTAGAGAGAGAAGCAGATCACATTCAGAGGAAAAAGCAAAAGAATTACAGCCAGTTTCTCTACACAAACCATGAAGGCAAGGAGAGCATGAGCAGAGTACTTCAAGTCCTCTACAAAAACGAATTCCAGCCAGATTTTTATAACCTGCAAAACTCTCTTTCAAGTTTGATAGAGAAGTGAAATACATCCACTACAAAGAACAACTAAAGAATTTCATGACAACAAAGCCATTCCTACACAGGCTGCTGAAAGATGCTCTAGAGAGAGAACACGATGACCAGTACTCAACAAATGAGAATGGAAGGAACCCACTAAACAGGACAGATAATTAAACACAGGATACAGAAGAGTAAACAACAGCAGGTAAATATCATGACAATCATAAGTCAACACATTTCAATTATAACCATCAATGTAAATGGACTCAATTCACCAATTAAGAGAAATAGACTGGCACAGTGGATTAGGAAACAAAATCCAACGATGTGCTGTATACAAGAAACACACTTAACTCAAAAGGACATACATAGGCTCAAAGTCAAAGGATGGAAAACAATACTACATGCTTCAGCACTTCAGAAAAAAGCAGGAGTAGTAATTCTGTTCTCAGACAGTCTCAACTTCAAACCAAGAATGATCTAACGACACAAAGAAGGCCACTATATATTGTTCAGGGGGAAAATTCAAGAGCAAGAGGTAACACTCATAAATATCTGTGCCCCAAACACAGGAGCACCTAACTATGTAAGACAAATCTTAATGGACATGAAAACCTAATATCCAAGACCATAATCTTAACAGGAGACTTAAACACCCCCTTATCTCAAAAGATAGGTCAACCAGACAAAAAATTAGTAAGGAAGTAGCAGAACTGAACCAGAGCTTGGAACAAATGGACCTGGAGGACATATACAGAGTGCTCTACCCAAGCACAGCTGAATACACATTTTTTCAGCTGCACATGGGTCATTTTCCAAAATAGACCACATACTAGTCCAGAGGTCATGCATGAGTGTATGCAAGAAAACAGAAATTATCCCATGCATATTATCTGACCATAGTGCAATGAATCTGGAACTGAATGATGAAACAAAGCAGAAAAACCCGCTAAATACAGGGAAATTAAACAACACCCTACTTATCAATCAATGGGTCACAGAAGAAATTAAACAAGAAATTCAACAATATTTACAATTCAATGAAAATTCAAGCATAACTTATCAGAATTGATGGGATGCGATGAAAGTAGTTCTTAGAGGGAAAATCATAGCTATGAGCTCACACATTAGGAAAACAGAATGGGAACAAATAAACAACCTAATGTTGCACCTCTGACCTCTAGGAAAAAGAAGAGCAAATGAAACCCATAGCACAAAGATGGGAAGAAATCATAAATATTAAAGCAGAAATTAATTCAATTGAGATGAAGAAAACAATTCAAATAATCCACAAATCAAAAAGTTGCTTCTTTGAAACACTAAATAAAGTTGATAAGCCTCTAGCCATCCTCATCAAAAAGAGGAATGAAAAAAATTCAAGTACATGCAATGAGGAATGAAAAGGGTAAAATCACCACAGACCTAGTGGAAATTCAGAAGATTATCAATAGTTAGTTCGAGAATCTTTACGCTCACAGAATAGAAGACACAGAAGAAATGGACAGATTCCTCAAAAGGTACAAATTACTAAAACTGAATCAAGAAGATATAACAACTCTCAGTAAGGCAATAACAGCCAACAAAATATGAAATGTAATAAAAAACCAACCTAGTGAAACAGAAAAGTCCAGGTCCTGATGGATTCACAGCTGAATTCTACAAGAAATTTATAGAACATATAATCCCTACACTCCTCAAACTCTTCAATGAAATTCAAAAGGAAACAGTCCTCCCAAAATCATTTCTGAAGGCAAGTAATATACTGATTCCAAAACCAGGGAAAAACACAACCAAAAGGAGAACTGCAAGCCAATCTCTCTCATAAACATAGAAGCAAAACTACTCAGTAAAATTCTAGCAAATAGAATACAGCAAATCATCAAGAATATCATACACCATGACCAGGTAGGATTCATCCCAGGGATGCAAGGATGGTTAAATATTTGAAAATCTATAAATGTAATACACTATATTAATAGACTGACATCTAAAAACCACAAGATCATCTCAATTGATGCAGAGAAAGCTTTTCACAAAGTCCAACACGCATTCATATTCAAGGTCCTACAGAAAATTGGAATAGATGGACTGTACCTTAACTAAGTAAAAGCCATCTATGACAACCCAAAAGCTAATATAATCCTAAATGGAGAAAAACTGACATCTTTTACTCTTAAATGAGGTACAAGACAAAGATGTCCTCTATCAACCCTCCTATTCAATACAGTTTTGGAATCATTAGCAACAGCCATTAGAAAAGAGGGAGAAATAAAAGGAATAAGAATAGGTAAGAAAGAGGTTAAATTATCAGTATTTGCACATGACATTATACTTTACTTGGAAGACCCCGAAAATTCTACCAAGAAACTACTAGAACTGATAGGGAAATTCAGTAGCATAGCAGGATACAAAGTCAGTACTCAAAAGTCAATAGCATTCCTCTACACAGATAACAAGCACATTGAAAGGGAAACAATAGAAACAATACCTTTTACAATAGCACCATGGAAAATGAAATACCTTGGAATTCACTTAACCAAGGAAGTCAAAGATCTTTTCACAGAAAATTACAACACCCTAAGAAAAAAGATTATAGAGGATTCAGAAAATGGACAGATATTCCATGCTTTTGGATAGGAAGAAACAACATCGTGAAAATGGCTGTACTCCCAAAATTGCTGTACAGATTTAATGCAATCCTTATCAAACAGCCAACATCTTACCTCTCAGACCTAGAGAAATTATTCCTAAATTTTATTTGGAACTGCAAATGACCTAGAATAGCAAAGGCAATCTTGGCCAATAAAGACAAGGCAGGAGGCATCACAATTCCTGACTTGAAATTATACTACAAAGCCACTGTGATAAAATCAACATGGTATTGGCAACAAAATAGACCTGACAATCAGTGGAATAGATTAGAAGATGCAGAGGTATCTATAAAAACACGGAGCCATGTTATCTTCGACGAAGGGGCTAAACAAGCTCACTAGAAGAAAGATAGCCTCTTTAACAAATGGTGCTGGAAAACATGGCTTTCTACATGCCGAAAACTAAAACTTGACCCAGCTCTATCACCATGCACTAAATTAAAGTAAAAATGGATTAAAGATCTAAACATTAAAACAGAAACACTCAATCCCCTGGAAGAGAAAGTAGGAAGAACTCTTGAAGATATAGGAGTAGGTAAAGAGTTCATGAACAAACATATATTCACACGGGAAGCACTTGAAAGAATCAACAACTGGGATCAACGCTTCTTGAGGAGTTCCTGCACATTAAAAGAAATTGTCAACAAAGTGAAAAGACAACCCACAAATTTTGAAAAAATCCTCAGTAATAAGCAATCAGACAAAGGTCTGATGTCTAGAATATATAAAGAACTAAGATATAACAGGGCCCTCACATTTAAAGACCCAATTCAGAAATGGGCATCTGAAATGAATACACACTTCTCAGAGGACAAAATAAAAGAAGCAAATAAATATATGAAAAAATGCTCCACATCGCTAGCCATCTGTGAAATGCAAATGAAAACAACACTGAGATAAGATCTCACTCCAGAAAGAATGGCTATCATAAGGAAATCAACCAACAACAAATATTAGAGAGGGTGTGGGAAAAAGGGAACACTTCTCCACTACTGGTGGGAATGTAGACTGATACAATCATTGTGGAAATCAGTGAGGAGACTGCTCACAAAACTAGGACTGGAAATGCCATTCAAGGTGGCTATCCCCCTACTGGAAATTTTCCAAGAGGAAATGAAAACATTATATCATAGTGATATATGTGTACCTATGTTTATAGCAGCACAATTTGTGATAGCAAAATCTTGGAAACAATCAAGATGTCCATCACATGAGGAATGGTTGAAAAAGATGTGGTATTTCTATATAATGGAGTGTTACTCAGCATTTATATTAAAGTTCATGCCACTTGAACATATACTCATAAGTGAAATAAACCAGACACACATGTGCACATATCATATAGTCTCCCTAGTATAGTAAGTCAAAAGAAGAAATACAAATAGAAATGTACAACAACAACTAAAAAGAATTGAGTCAGATAGTTAGGGCAAACTGAATGGCATATGCTGCAGAGTACTAATCAGCTTTTCTTCTAGATAGATAACAACTTACGTTCACAGATCAAAACTGGAGAAATAGAAGAGCAACAAAGCCAGCCAACACTTTGGCCCTAGTCTTTCAAAGTCAGTAAAGACTCAGGACATAGAAGAACCTGTATTGTAACATCATGAAACTCAGTTGTGCCCCAAATTTTCTGATCAAGAAGATTATGAAGCCACAGAGAAAAGAGATTGATGATGTATAGTATGCCTGGGGAGAGTCACATGGGGAGAAAACTTTTTCTCAGGCTCTCACAAAGAACATACTGGTCAAACAGTGGCTGTTACTCATCCACATGGATGACACAGACAAAGGATCTACAGAGTAAGGTACAGGATTACAAGATAAACCCTGATGGGATTTCATTGACCTCAGCAGAAACAAAAGCTACATTGTATGGTATATAGGGTTTGATCTATCTCAGTCTTGACCATGCAGCAGATAAGTTCAAAAATGGGGCATATGATGCAGGGCCATAATAATAAGTTGAGCTATAAATGGCTATAGTCAACAACTTCAGATAACTCACTATTATTGTGGAATGCTGGACTGTGTTGAATTGTGTTGCTGAGTTCAGGCACCTAAATTGGTTTAATGACAATGGAGTGCTCATCTTTGACAGGTCTAGACAAAAAAGGGTATACAAAAGAAGAATCATGATGTGTGTTATATAAACAGTACAGTTAGGATAAATATGCCGTGCTTCTGCATAATTCTGTGAGAAGCAAGGTTTGCACTAATAGTGGTTGGACAAGATATTTTGTTGCTTCTAGTACTATGGACAAACACTAGGGAGATAACAAGGTAGAAAGTATTAATTATTGAATCTGTAATATAATTCAGCTATAAAAAATAAGATAAGTATATAGCTACACTCTCTTCATTCACTGATTAGAGACATCTGCTATAATAATGTCTGTAAGTATAATAATATGTATGCACCTTGTACAATACCAAAGCATTACGAAAACATTTTGTAATGTGTTAATTTATCAAATCTGTCCTGTTAATTTGTTTTGAAACTGTCTCATTGCTATGTGTTCTTCAATAAAAATAATAATAATAATAGTAATAATACCAAAAGACAAATGGACATAGATTCATCATTGCCTGCTCCTCTTCTAATATAAAATATATGAAGATTTTGTATGTGCAGAGTAGAGGAAAGAAGCTTATCTGCAAAAGAACTAAAATTAAATGGACTTTGGAGAAGGCAGCTATAATATTAAATTTCAGGAGAGAGTGAAATGATAGCTACATATTTTTAAGTTGAACAAACAACAAAGTATGCATAGCTAGTCCATTTTTTTATTTTCATGAGACAATAAATAAATTATATGTATGCGAGTTTGTATGAAAGAAAAATGAAATATATATTGTGAATATTTCATACAAGTATGTGTTTGATAAATCAAGAATATGAAGTGTATAACCTGAAGACAAATGAATATAAAAATAATTGAAGATATAGTGAATTCTAAATATAATTTATTTTATGATTGTAACTACAAATGAATACAACTTTGTGGTAGTTAATTTTTGACGTCAACTTGAGATGTCAGAAGCTCAGGCCCAATGCAGAGGGACTCAGTACAATAAGCTCATAGAAAGGACTTGAGGAAGGTTCTGCTGCCCCCCTTTCCAGTCTGTGTTGTGACACTTTGCAACCACGCCACTTCCGAGGAGCTGGATCTGCATGGTGCCACTGCAATCTTCGCGGCGAAGCCCCAGACCTCGCAGTCAGTGGAGAAGGAAGAGAGAGGTGCATGGTGGACGCCGCAGCTGCTGCTCCTCCTCTGCTCTGCACCGCATTCCGCCCTCATGAGCTGCTGCCTTCTGCCTCAGAGCTGGCCGAGTGCGGACTGAAACCTCCACAAACTGCGAGCTCAATAAACCTCTCCTTCCTGCATTTTGGGTGCCGGTATTTTGTCCTGGCAATGAGTAAAAAGTAACCAAGACAAACTTCAATATCATAAACAAATAAAATTGAAAAATATTCTTTACAACCTAATAGTTAAAATGTAACTGCCAATAAATATTGCCAATAAATAAAGCAGTTAAATGAAAATAACAAACTATTTCACTCATCAGAATACAAATGTATAAGAATGCTGAGAGAAATAAGAACTGATGAGATAATAGATATATCTTGTTTTTTTTTTCTTCAGTACCAGGGATTGAACTCAGCACCTTGCACTTACCAGGTAAGTACTTATTCTACTGAGCTATCTCCTTGGCCCCAAATCCCAATTTTCAATAAGACTGTTCACTGGCAAAGTGATTTTGAAAAGCAATTAGAAAATGGATAAATTAAAGTCACATATGTTTCTACACCGAATTTTTCAATTTATGCACAGTCACTGTAATAGCCCTTTCTTTTTCTTTTTTGTCTTTTTGAGACAGAGTCTCACTGCACACTTCAGGCTGGCCTGGAGCTCACTTTGTAGCCCAGGCTGGTCTCTAACTCTCAACGATCATCCTGCCTCAGCCTCCAAATTGCAGAGATTACAGTCAAGGACCACTATGCTTGGCAGTAACCCTTATTAAAATTTCATTTTTATAGCAACAATGGAAATGTTCAAAATAGCCATTAATTGAATAAGCAAATTTTAGTAAATGCTGTTTTACAAAGGTTGTGCTGAGCTCAGCAAAAGATAACCCAAAAGTTGGTGTTTTTGCACCCTGAAAACTGAAGAAAAAGGATATTTTCCACTTTCTCCCATCCTTTCTCCTACTTTTCTGTCTCTCTCAAGCCAGGGAAGAGAAATTGAAGCTCCTTTACCTCAAAGTAGGCAATAAAATCTAGAAAACCTTTTCTCCAAAGACAGCAATAAAACTTAAAAATATTATTCTGCCTCCCATCCCACCTTTCTGTTGGGGATGCCATAAAGAAATCCTCTAACCTATCAAGTCAGGTAGTAGGACATAAAACCTTCATTCCAGAAAGGGGGGCTGGTGGCTTACATTTTTCCATTAATATATATTTGTGATTCATAGTAATTACATACATGCATCTATACAGTACATACACATATCACCGCTTGGTCATTTATACTCCTCCTTCTCCATTCTCCTGAGGTCATCTTCTCCCTCCTTCTACAAATCCTCTTTCACCTCCATAGAGTGTGGCACACTGCTTTCCTGTCCTATAACCAGAAGAAAAGAAAGCGCCACCTAGAGGTAGAGAAGACTCTGGCAGGCCTTACAGGGTTTGCTTTTCTCAAGCCATTACCATTCCTTCATCCTCCCTTGCAACAGTTATGTTTCTCCCTCACTGTCTATTCTCCGTCAAGCTACAGAAAAACAGCATTCCCTGGTCTTCATTCCCAAAGGACTTCCATATCACAGAATACTTTGATTAAATACATTTGTTATGCTTTTCTCTTGTTACCCTGTTATAGGTGTATTAACTATGAATTTTATAATGAAGATGAAAGGTATCAAAACTTCCTTGCCCTGTACCATCAAATAGGACTTAATAGCAAGGCGTACAGTCACATTTGAATTAACTATGTTGGCAGAAATACATCTCAGAGACATAATATTGAACAAAAGAAATGAAATCTGGAAGGTAAGTATAATGTAACATTACGTGACAGTTGAAAATATGCTAAACATATCTTGCTTATGGATCTTTTCATATGTAAATTGTATGAAATAATTTTAAGCTTTTAACTTAAGAAAGAAAAACCTTCCTTCTAGAAGGATTATACTAAAGGCTTCAAGGACATTGGTCAATGCTATGAGTTCCATACTGTCTCATAAAATTTAATTATTAAAGTCTTAACCCTCAGTAAGTCAGAATGTGGTCTTGTTTGGAAATAGGGAAATTGAAAGTATAGTTACTTACAGTAAAATCACGATTATCTTTTCATCCAATAGAACAAGAATTTTATAAATAGGGTAAAATTGAACATACACATTTATCCAGGGAGATGGTCATGAAAGATTGGAATCAGACTGTAAGAAGCTAAGGAAGAAGCTAGAAAACAGGTCTGAAACAGAACCTTCTAGATCTGTTAGAGTGAGAATGCTATTCCTAACACATTAATCTTATAATCATGGCACCCAGAACTACAAAATAATAAATTTCCGGTAAGTCACCATGTCTATGATAACTTTTTACAAAGACTTGTTGAACTAAAGTAGTTACATGCATTTTACTTTTTTAAAAATGTATGTACAATAGGAATTGCAAGCAAGTGATAAATGGAATATTATTAGTATGTAGGCTTGTATGTTCTCAGTAATTTTCACTGAACTTCAAAGTTTTCATAATTTTTTAATTAAACATGTTCATTGGTCCATTTTAAGTTCATATATTAATCACATTCATCATGGGGAATTTATACCTCTACATGATACATCTTGATTTTTTTCCCTTTCCTTACTCACCCTTCGACCCCTCATCCCCTCCTTATTTATAAAGGCTTTCTGTCCATTTTTTCCTCCTTTTCTCACTTTTTTCTTTTTCTTTTTCCCACCCCCTTCCCAAAATGGAAAGTGTAAATAAGAACAAAAATATATAATAAATATTTTGAAATAGGAAGAAAATATTCAAAAATTTCATATTTTTGAAGAGCTTAAAAAGTTCCAACCCTCTGTCTCAGTTATTTTTTTCTTTTTGCTGGGATAAAATACCTGACACACAAAATTAGTGAAGAAAAGGCTTATTTAGCTCACTGTTTGTGGAGGTTTTAGTCCATACTCGGTTGGCTCCAAGGCAGGATGGCACATGGCTGAGGGCAGCAGTTCATGGTGACAGCAAACCACAGAGAGCAAGAGCCAAAAGGGAGGAACGCTGGCTTCATCAGCCCAGGCTCTCTCCACTCCCTATATGGTACTCAGGCTCTCAGCCCCAGGATGGGATAGCATTCACATTCATAATCCCAGCACTGGATCGTGAATTAATCACAAACTCTACAAACCTGCTCCCATAACTGTGGGAGGTTTTTGAGGGACAACTAGAACCAAACTATAACACCTTCAAAAGCACAATAAGCAATGTGGAGAAGTTCAACTAATTTGTCTAAGGACATTAGCATATGAATGCAATAATACCATTTTAGTAAAAAGCAAGAAGAAAGTCCCAAAGAATAGTGAATTGAAGAGCTGCTTATTGAAAAAATAATCCAGCCCTAAAAATGAAATACTACAAATCTAATTAATAAAAAGGATTTGTAAATAAAAAGTATATAAAGAAGATATATATTATGTCCATAATTAGAGGTTACTAAAAAGCATGATCTGCTTAGCAAAGTTACCTTCTAGTATATTTAAATATCTTCATAAAGAAAATTTTTTAAGTGATGATTCATGATATATCCAGGAAGAAATTCCAATATTTCACATTACAAATTTTGAAACTATATCTCATGTAATTTATTAAAGAGCCAAATAGAATATAGAATTATAAATACAATAAAGGTTTACCATATTGTCACTTCTCAATCCAAATATATGGAAACACAGAGATTTTAGTACTTTCAGTCAGTAGGAGCCATACAAAGAGATGAGAGATGATAGAATATTTTGACATTTGGAAAGTAGAGACATCACTTTAAGACATTGTTTTATAAAGATCACTTTGCCTATTTCTCACAGTAGATTAAACAGCACTATAAAAGTAAGGATATATATAGTTTTCATCTTCCTGGGTACTTAAGAAAAGAGTATATATGAGGATGAATAACGCTGGCCAATTTTCAGGTGACAAGTAAATCTATTACATGACTTAGGAGAGTAGGTATTCAGAAGCATGTAGGAAAAATATATTTTTTTATTTATCAAAACTTTCAAAATTTCTCTTGAGGTTAGACAAATAGATCAGCAGATTAAAGTGCCTGCAAGCAAGTACAAGGGCCAGGGGCTCAGTCCCCCAGGGCATGCTGAAACGGCAATTTAGACTGGGCATGGTGATGCGTGCCTGTAATCCCAGCTCTTAGGAGGCTGTATACAGGAGGATCAGTATGAGTCCAGTCTAGTAGTGAGACCTTGAACACCCTGTAGACCCTTCCCTAAAATACAATAAAAAAAATTTTCTTGAAGATTTCAAGGAAAATAGTTCCTTGAAATCCATTCAAAGGGAATAATCAAAATTTAAACAAATACTTTTTTCTTCAATGTGATCACCATCTACAATAGTAGAAAACTAGAAGCTACCTACATGCTCAATAACTTAAAAATTACTACATAAATTCTAGTACTACACCATATTACATAATTTTTTCAGTTCAAAAACTTGATCAATAGCTTTTATGAGGTAGAAAAATGCTTATTGTATAGTATGACTTAACTTTCCTAATTAAATACGGAGAATAACATCAAGTATATGGATGACTGTTATGGAGGAAGAACATAGAAAACTACAATAAAGAGTACATATCTCAAAGGTGATGAACTAATGATGCACTTTAGTTTTTTTCTGAGCTTTATTTATTTATTTATTTATTTATTTATTTATTTATTTATTTTTATGAGCAGAATAGATTTATTGAAGGAAAGAAAGCTCCTGTCCGAGACAGGGACAGGAGGGGGGCCCAAGCCGGTAGTTCCCCCAAGGCAGTTTATTTTTGTGTGTTAGAATTTGTTTGCTAAACATTTTTTCTACTTTAATGAGATATAATTTACACATATAACCTACAGTTTAATTTTCATCAGCATTACACTTTGTCATGGCACCAAGCCAGCAGCTGCAGTAACTATGGTTTCGACTTCAAGTCCACGATGTTTCCTTTGGCCAAAAACACATTAGGTCATTTTCCAGTTCGGAGCATTCAACAAATGGTACGAAGGCAGAGCCACCAGAAACGTACACCTGACTTCCACGACAAATATGGCAATGCTATATTAGTTAGTGGAGCCGCGTTCTGTATTGCTGCATGGACCTACCCAGCAACACAAATTGGAACAGAATGGAACCTTTCCCATGTTGGCAAAGTCACCCCAAGGAATGGAGCGATCAGTAATCATGCCAGCTGATATGAAATCATAATTGATGCCAAGTAAAAGCCCTGTGTCCATTAAAATACATCCTATTGAAGACATAAATTTCAATTAAAACCTTCAAATAAAAAACTTCATTGTATGATGAAGTGCTTTGATTCATCAAGTGTTATTAGACACCTACACTGCAGTACACAAAATAATTTATGAAAACCAATGTGACAAGGCTCCTTCAGATAGCAAGTCTGAAAACCAGTTGGTATAAAAGCACAAAAGCATACAAAGGAAAAGTGTATCTCTTATCTGGATTGTGATAACGAACTCTTACTGCAGACCTATTCTGCTCTAGTACCTTTCGGTTTCTTTTCTGAGCTGTTTCCAGAATGCTCTCTGTAAATCATAAATTTGATCAAGGCTTTTGCTTCCTAACTGTATTTGGCTCCTCTCTGAGCAGTGCTAATTCTCAACCACTACTGCATATTAGAGTTGCCCTGGTGAGCTTTTAAAAGGCTCCACTGTCCAGACCTCCTGAGTATGCTCCCCAGGTACCTGGTTTAATTAGCCTTAGGTGTACCATCGCATCTACATTTTAAAGCTTCCAAACCAGGCACCTTAGAATGGCAAATAATGATTGTGACTAATTTCCCAGTCCTCCTGCTTACCGCTTTCTCTAAGGGCACTCTGAAGTTCAGGCTGTCATTTGAAACTGTTGCACTCCTTTGCATATTTGGATTTATTCATGATTTTGCTTCCTCCTAAAATGTACTTTCTTGCCTTGTTGCCTGGATTCCGATAGTTATCTTAAAATTCCATTCAGTCCCTTACAAAGGAAGCCTTCTCTGCCTCCTGTTCTGCTCCAATATAGCCTGAATCTTACCAGGCGTGGAGAGATTAGGCCTTGTGGAAGTGCGAACCACTATACAAAAACAGAAGGTAATGGAGAACTGTGACACTTCAATAGCAAAACCATCACACTGACTGAGCCTTTAATTCACTGTCTTCTTATGAGTTTCTCCCACACCAGACTCAGATCTCCTTAAAAGGTAAAGATTTTAGGAAGAGAAAAAGTACATACTGTGAAATTCATATTTCTTTAAGTGAAATTCTGTATCACTTGTAATATTTTCTGCTTTAATGCTATTTTGTACTCTCTTTAAAAAAACAAACAAAAAAAACAGAAAAAAGGGAAGGATCTTTATATAGGTTTTTTGTTGTTTTTCTTAGCACTGAAGCACCTTTTTGGGGGGTAAGGGGGTAGAACTGGGGATTAAACTCAGGCCCTCACACTTACCAGGGAAGCACTAATTCCACTGAGCCATCTCTCCGGCCCCAAGAAGCAGTTTTAAATAAATACATGAAATAACTACTAGTCAAATATATGGCACCAACAAAATATTTAGAGCAAGATCACTAAGCCAAGATTACACTGTGCTGGAATACAAGGGGGTCTCCAGCTGACACAGGCCTGGGTACCGCTTGCTAGCTGAGTATCCATTAACAAGATGATTGGTCTTTCTAACCCACTCCTTCCCCATGTGTCAGGGGATCCCTTAGATTTCACAGAGTTGACTGGAGAGTTCATAATGTTCCCAGAAGATATAGCAATGAAATTAATTTCTCTCTGCATTTTTCATATTTATGCAACTGTCCCTGATAATTTCTCAACAAGCTGCATGCTCATTGGAGGTGGAGGTAGTATCTTATTCACCATTGCTACTTCATAACACATACTAGCACTTCACATGAAGCACATGCTCAATATATAATTTTTAATAAAAGAGATATTACATGAGATTGAGAACTGAAGTATATTTGAATTATATTTGATCATATAGGCAAATGGAGCAAAATAATGAAAGAAAGTAATCCTGAGAAGGAGGGGAGGAATAATCAATAATAGAGTAAAGCCATTAAGTCAGAGGATCCAAAGAAGAAGTTGATGGTGCACATAGGACCTTTTATGGGAGCAGTCAGAAAGGAAGGTTAAGTATTAATTGTGGAACACTGGAAACATGAGAATTTGAGATGTTATCCTTTATACGATGGAGAGCCATGGAGACCTTTGGAGCAGAAGTAACACGTTTTTCAGGTTAATATTAAAGACTATTTCCAATATTTGCAAAGAGTGAAATCAAAGTAAATGGATGATTAAGCTGGGTGTGGTGGCGCAGGCCTGTAAACCCAGCACTTGGGAGGCCTAGGCAGGAGGATTGTTGTGAGTTCAAGACCAGCCTGAGCTACAAAGTGAGCTTAGGGCCAGCCTGAACTGCATAGTGAGACCCTGTCTCAAAAAGACAAAAAAATAAAATAAAATAAGTAAATGGATGATAAGCTTTGAAAGCATTTAAGAGAACTATTAACCCAAAAGATTAATATGGTATAGCTCAGAAACAGGGTTAAATCAAAACAAATAAATATGCAACACAGGTGCAGCTCATAACGCATAACAAATGACATCAGATTATTGTAAATGTGGACAGAGAGCATAAGGAAATCAGAACAATGAAATGAGTTGAGAACTCTCAGGGAAAAGATAAATTCTGCATTGGGAATACAGTGACTGTGTGTGCAGCCAGTGCTCATGAGATGTTTGGGAGGCTGACATCGGACGGACTGCACTGACCACCGTCATGAAAGTGGTCGGATCATGATACATGACGATGCTTTGACTCAAACTGAAAGCAAAAAGTGGTCAAGGGCTCCAGTTTTTCTTTCAAACTATCGTGCCAGATGTTGAAACCCAGAAACACATCCTCACTGGGTTCTGTAGAATTCTGATATTTTCTATTTTTAACAAAGAAAAGTGCTATAAGGAACAACTGAGTCATGCTTAGATTGTTAACAATATTTTCCAAGGAGAATGACTTCTCATCATGTATGTTTGCTATTAGAATATGGAGCGCTGCCATTAGCTTTAGTGATTTACTCCTTAAAACCATATAATAATTTTTTATATTCAAGTGGGTGAAAATTAACAATGCTGTTCTTCAAATTTATCTTCTATAAATTGGTTAGGGTTACATATTTCTTACTAAATATTGACGATAATTTCTGGGTAAATTTTACGGACATATAGTTAAATGGTAGCAGTGTTCTTATTTTAATTTCAAAATAACTGTAAATTATTCAAAATACATTTTTAGCATTTTTTCCATTGGTGTCTTTGATCTGAATGAAATGATTAGCATTTTCTCTTTTATAAATTAATCTTCAATTGAAAGCTGCTCCTGGGAATGTGGGTACTAATAATTTTAATCAGGAACCATGAAATGCATTATTTTATTTGATACCTGAATGTGGTAGAATTTCATGGGCTCTCAAACACAGAAGTTTAAAATTCAAAGTAACCTAAAACAACTGGATGTGTTACTTTTAAGATTATTCAGCTGAAAATATCTTTCTGTGCACATTTTCACATCAGCCCTGCCCATAAATTAAATGCCTGGATCTTCCCTGGTAGAACTGATACTTTAATCTACTATTTTTCTCTTTTTTCTAGAAGATTATATGCTTTTAAAACTGAAATACATTAAAAATCACTTATAATACAGAGAATACAGAAAAAAAGGGCCATAGAAGATTTCAAATTTAAAATGAACTAAGCAACTGAAAACTGATCCTGAGTTTCTTATACTTAAAAAAAAAAAGGAAGAGAAGGAAAGAAAAAATTCCCTCTGAATTGCCCAGCAGGCATACCCTGGTGGCATGCAAAATTGTCCTAGATTGGAAGCTGCTTTTGATAAACACAGACTCCTGCTTAAATGTCAAAGGCACTGTCAGGCTCTCCACAGTGGTGCCTTTAGCTAACAGCAGATGTTAAACAAAGCTCCTCACAAGGTGACTTCCTGTGGCCATGCACCACAGACACGTTCTTCCTAAAACAATAAGTGCAGGGAAACTGGGAAGCCTTCTTTGCAATCCACATATGATAATGCGGCCTGTCCCAGAGGATGTTTGTCCTTTAACTCTCATGCCATAAGACACAATTTAAATCATTGACTGTTGGGCATGGGAGACCTGGGGGCAGGGCAAGAGGGGCAAGAATCATAAAACAAGATATGCTGAAAGAAAAATTAAAAACATTAGTCAAAGGCCTTAACAGAAATATCACATTTGAAAATTATTTGAGGCAAAACAAATCTGCATTAATGATTTTAATTCAGCCTCCAGCCATCTATTTATTTTCATTGTTAAGTGAATAATAGATAGAATGCCATTTGTAGGAGCCCTGCCTGTAAGTACTGTGGCCCTGAGAAAGATTCATGGAATGAGCTCTCCCTCACATATTACCTAGAACAAGTTTATGTCATATAGAAATGTCTACATGTAGCCATGCATGGGCAAAGGAAAAATGGCTCTCTCATGTTAGGTGAGAGGGCAGCTATCAAGATGGTTTCCACTGAGAAGGAAGGGAGGGCACAGAGAGGTAGCTCAGCGGTGTAGGTGCCTACCTGGGAAGCACAAGGGCCTCAGTTGATCCCCAGTACTGATAAAGAAGGAGGGGGGAGGGCAGGGGAGGGGAGGGGAGGGGGGGAAGTGGGAGGAGAAGGAGATTAAGGAAGGAAAAACCAACAGAATGCAGAGGAAAGGTGTGCTTTCTATCTCCTGGAGTGACATGGGGGCTGGAGCTCCGCACACTGAAGCCCTTAAGAGAAGGCCTTGCCTCCCACACATCCCCAAATGTCTTTTGTTTTGTTTTGTTTCCGTTTAATTTGCAAAGCAGACCTCTTTCATTTTATCCTCCAAAAATGCAATTTTAACTGTCAACTTTGTTGGTGAGAATGTGAGAGTTCTTTCACATTTGATTTTTGGTACAAGAAAAACTCCAGTGACAAAAACGAAAAAACGCTTGCCTTATGAACAAACCCGAGGTGACGAGACCCTGAGCTCGCTAAGCATGACAGGGTGTTGCAGCACCCATCTTTTTCTGCTGCTTATTACTGACATATTAGCAAATGCCACAGCAATAGGTGAAAGAGCTTATGGGAAATCTTCCGCTGCTGATTCTATGAAGTGCTCTCTATGGCATAACACAGAGCACAATTCCAATGCGAAACCTCAAGGGAGAATTAGAACTACAACAGTAAAAGATTTCAGTGAACCATAGGAAACTGTCCTGCACTTCATAACTGTGGGAAGCAAGGTTCAAAACCCAACTAAAACTGAGTCTGAAATAACTAATTCATATCCTTGAGATGCCACCATCGAGCATTTATTTACTATCTTCTTATCTCAAGAGCACACTGGCGTTTTGCTGCACAGTTTGAATAGTTTCAGCATTAGGAAACACATTAAATGCCAAACAAGCATGAATTCAAATGACCACTGCTCTTTCTCCTTTCAGTAACTACCCAGAAATCATAAATGGGTTCCTAGACCCCATGGCCACTTTCTCCTGAGCCTCAAGTTCTCGCTGTAACTTTTTTTTTTTTTTTTTTTTTTTTTTGTCTTTTTGAGACAGGGTCTCACTATGCAGTTCAGACTGGCCTTAAGCTCACTTTGTAGCTCAGGCTGGTCTCGAACTCACAACAATCCTGCTGCCTCAGCCTCCTGAGTGCTGGGATTACAGGTCTGCGCCACCACGCCCGGCTCAATCGCTGTAACTTTATAACCTGAATTTCCCCAACTGTCACTGCAGACAAGGTAACAATATTTTTCTGATCTCACTATAGAAAAACCAAGTCTCTGAACTTTGAAGAATATAGCAAGTTAGATAGACACACACACACACACACACACACACACACACACACACACACACACTAAAGTAAAGAAGAAGTGGAGAGGCAGAGAAGTACCAGAGTCCCATTTGTTCAGTCCCAGGAAAGGTCACCTTTACTAAGAACCAAAGACCTAAGATCTTATTGTCCATTGTAATGAATAGTTGAGTTTTGTGTGCAGTGTTAGAAACTGTAGTACCCATACACACACACACACACACACACACACACTCAACAGTGAAGTCATTTTTCCTTTCCATTGTACAATTGCTTAAAAGGTAGTGGCGAAACAAAAGGAAGACAGAGGGGGTATTTTTTCCTCTCAGAAAGCTAATACTTCATTGTCTCTCTTCTCTCTCCTTTCCACCCTTTATTGTCTTTTACTTTTTTATTGTCTCCCATAAAATTGCAAAAATAGATGAGATTTTGAAGATTTTCTCAAGGCTAATGTCTAGTCTGCATTCCTCCCATTTTTTTGGAAGACAAATTCACTTGAGCAAAGCTGTCTCACTCAAGGACTATTTTGGGAGAAGGCTGACACCCACTGTGGACTAAAAGTCACTCTGTGAACATAATTTCCTCCATAGTTATTTTTCTCTTGGAAAGCTTAGATAGAAGGGTAGCTAATGTAGAACAAGTCTAAGTACTATTACTGCATTTTATTTTCCATTTCCACATGATAATCCCAGGAAGATAGCTCAGTAGAATAAGCACTTGCCTGACAAGACAGGATCTTGAGTTCAATCCCCAGTACTGCAAAAAAAAAAAAAAAAGAAAGAAAATTTCCATATGATTCTTGTGTCTGACTCATTGTATTTTTAATTTACTGTTGTTTACATGTATTATTGCAATTTGCCAACATTATTTGAGCATGATTTGCTCTTTCTTTCTCTCTCTCTTTCTTTCTTTTTCTCTTTCTTTGCAAGACCAGGATTGATCTTGGGAACTGTGTTTGGGATGCAGGCACTTATGCTGCTGAGCTATCTCTCCAGCCTTTGCACACTGTATTTAAAAGGAATAAAATATGAATTATGCCAAAAATATATAAAATAAACCTATCCTTAACAAAATTACAACTTATAGGATTAAACGCATACACAAATAAATTTAGCAGTATTTAATAAAACATCATTTATAAGTATAAGAAAGGAAAGCAAAATTATAAAAAGTCTTCCTGAAGAGAAACTATTTTTTCCAAATAAAGTTACTGAAATTAGTCTCATCAAAAAGATGAACTTTTAGCAAGGTGTTGAAGAGTTGATAGAAAATCAGCGATGTCCATATTCAGTTGTTCCTTGTGAAAAGTAAGCATCACAGGTGAATCTGGATGCGGTGGTGCACGCCTGTGACACAGCACTCAGGGGACAGAAGCACGCAGATGCACGCCACTCTGGGCAACTTAGGAACTCAGGGAGACCTTGTCTCAGAACCAAAAATAAATACATAGGACTGAGGGTGTTACTCAGTGTGAAAGCACTGGGTTCAGCCCCCAGTACAGGACAAAAATAAATAAAATAAATAATAGAGAAGAGAAATGAAGATATACTCAAAAAAGTAGAAGAGGCCAGGTTGCTGAGAATATTAAAGAGGAAAGTAGAAATTATAACACTGATACTGGAATAGAATCAAATCCTAAAGAACTTCAATGCTATTTTGAGCTCTCTGAATTTTATTCTGAAAGTATGAGGGCTTGGAAACTGAATAAACTTAATGCTAAAAAAGGGTTCATCTGACCATGCTATGCTTACCACTTCTTCTCTGGTCAACCCTGTGTTCTTTTCTCCATTAGAAAATTCCTTTGTGTGTCCTCAGATTTTTTTAATCGTTTTGTTATTTTTGAAACAAATCTTTTACTTCCAGAGTAACCTCAGCACAACACAAATACACCATGCTGCATCTGACCCATCCAGTAGCTGTTCAGTACTGTTGGGATGAAAGAAATAGCTTCATGTACCAATCACTGTTTCACTAGAAAAAAAAAAGATATAACTTAAGATACGCAGAAGTAGAATTTACAAGATAGATTCACAATGGCCACCCACAGGGTCAGATGAGGAAGAGTGCAGAGGGTCTGTCTACACACTGGAGCCAAAAGGGGTCAGCCCAAGTCCTGAAGCTCGGTGCAGTGTCCCATGCAAGTCCATATCAGGAGGCTGATGGGTCTGCAGTAGAAGTTGGAAGAGTCTTCCCTGGAAAGCTGAAGGTTCCACCGGCAAAACTGCCCCACAGCCCAGAGCATACCAACCCTGGTGAAGGGAAGCCTGAAGCCCCTGTAAAGAATAGAAGCAGGTCTGCCCTACCTAGTGTTCACTTCATGCCATGCAGAGGGAGGAGCTACCCATAGGTGGGCCCTCTAATCCTAGGGCAGAATTTCAGAGCGAACTAAGTTAAGCTTCGGAACTTCTCAAATTGGCACAATCAACCATTAGACATGTGAATGCCTAGCCTTCCTGATTACTGGGAATCAGCCTCTACTTCAGCTTAGTGTTGTCACTTTCCACGTGAGGCATAAATAATATTTCTGAGAAATAGAATCTGAAGAGAATTTTAAAATGTGAAAACAAATATGAGATGTAATATAAGAAAGGGAAGTCACAAAGGAGTTCATCTCAAGGGCCTCAGAACGTGGTGGGAATTATTTACAAACCTAAACTTGAAATATGGAAACTTAGATCAGTCAGGAAAGTAGTCACTTTTTTTCTACCCGCTGAGTATTCGAAACTGGAAAGATTACTCAGCCAAAATTTTTTTCACATTCTCAGAACTCAACTGATAGGAAAAGTAGTTATAGAAATTCAATACTGATAATTCTCAGCATGACAAAGAAAGTAGAAATTATAGAAATGATTATAGTTGCCAAGGAAACTATGAAGAAAGAGTGACCAAAAGTTCATTGGACATTTTCTAGTGTAGATGTAAGTACACAGAAAGAGAAACTCCTCCCAGAGAATAACTAATATGTCTTTAAACTAAAATGCTATACATGTACACACAATACACACACACACACACACACACACACACTACACCTCCATGAACACACTCATTATCATAGACATTACATTTTCCACCTCCCTGCCACGTTCTGTTTTCCTTTATAGCACCTTCCACTATACCATGTATTTACGAGAAGAGGAAAGATGCCTCATCCTATTTTATGACCCTTTCTGGAACAAAAGTTGGCACATGGAATAATTTTAAGAGATCATTGCTGAGATGGCTAAATAAAAAATGCAGCAAAAACCCAAATGATATTCAGACATTTTCTGCTAGCAAGATTAAGTGTGTCCACATTTGGAAATAGAGAAAATGATTGCTTCTCTCTGGGTCACTCAGGATTCTGATGGAGAAATTCTAAGGTGCCATCAGATACGTTGTTGAAAATACAGGTCATGAAAGTCAACTCCAGGGAAGAGGCAAATAGGAATAGAAAGAGGCAGTGAGCTTGCTGCAGAGGGAGGCGAAAGGTCTTGAAGCCACAAGGGGAATAACAAGCAGCATTTTGCAAGCTTGAAGACGTGAGAGGGGAGACATTATGGAGATTGTCGTGAGGAACAAGAAAGTCAAATTCATGATACTGCCTGAGCTCATTTTTCTTTCTGCACTGATGTATTTTTTATCTATTCCTATGTCTTCAACTATCATCTACATGAAACGCAATGAGCGTCTACTCCTAAAAAGGAATTTAGTGGAAGTTAGCTATTATCTTTTCTGGGTTACTTGTTTATAATCAAAAGACTGCTGCACAACTTTTCTGACTCTCCAACATAGCTCCAGATTTACCATTCCAATATTTGCCTTATGCATTAGTTTAAGAGGTTCAACATAGAATTTATCAATCCTCTTCGAAGAAAAATTGTATTCTTTTTCACATTAAATAGTCATATATGTTAACACATTGTTATCCCATTCTCCTTCCCTTTCAGATATAGTCAAATCCAGTCACTGTATTCAGCCAATTGTCATTCAGGAATGTCCTTGAAGTCTAACCTCCAACAGACACACTGCTGCCTCTCTAGGTAGCCACCTACCATCCTTCGCCTACACTATTAGAGCAATCCTTTGTTTCACTAACCAGCTGCTTATACATGGAAATAATTCTCTACACTGTTGCCATTGCTGTTTTTCTTTGAATTACAATCATGTCACTAACATTCAGGAGAACTGATGACAGCTAATTGATCACAGGATAAAAATCACTCATTCATTCACTTTGCCTTGTTTATTTATCCTGCCAGCTGCTCTCCACACAATGATAAATGAGGCAGGAAGACTCCAGCTTATCTACTCTGTCTGTCCTCACATGGAAAGCGCTCACCCCTCAGCACTTTCATGCAGTGAGCTCTTCTTCCTCACACGTCCTTATTGCTTTCCCAATAGATTTCAGGCCTTTTCACAACTGATTGTCTTTGTACATGCTGATGCTATTATCTAAGAAATATTACCTATCAACATTCAAACGAGAAGCTTCTTGAAAATTATTGCTTCTGTGAAACATGCGCCACATCCAAGAACTCTGCATATACTTCCCTTTAATTGCTTACCAACTTTTCAATGTCTGATAAAAACTTCCAGTACCAAGGGCTAGACAGATAACTCAGCAGACTAAAGCACCGGCTTAGGCAGAGCACAGCGGCCAGGGTTTGATCCCTAGCCTGCCATACGGGCCCAGCCTCTGGAGTGCACTGGAACTGCGTTTGAGACTGAGCGTGCTGGCGCGCACCTGTAACCCCAGCACATGGGAGGCTGAACACAGGAGAATCACTGTAAGTCTCATCTGTGTAGACCCTGTGGATCCTGTACTAAATACAAAATTAAATAAATAAATAAAAATAAAAAATACTTACAATACCAAAGACTGACCACAATATGCAAAGGGTGGGTAGGAAACAGAGCAAGGACACATGTGAATATTATGAGACAGACAAAGTAAAAAGAAGTCTCCAAAGATAGATTTCTGTAGAGAATCTCATCTAATATAAATTCTTAAGTAATCACTTGGTCATTGTTGTAGTACTTAAGGAAGTTATTTAATATCCTTTTGATTTATTATGAGAAACTTCAAGCATATACAAAATCATCTAGATTGATACCTCCCCCATGTACTTAAAACTATTATTACCAGCAATTGTCAACATAGCTCTAAACTTACTAGCTGTATCTTATATTATCTGTCCTACCTCCATCTGAAATACCTTGATAGTCATCTCAAACTTTACAAAGGTTAATTAATAAATACTTTCACTGAAAACAAACTGGTTCTCAAAAATAGCAAAAGTTTTTAAAGCTCCATTATTTATTATGTAATTTCTTGATAGCAAAGACCTACTTAGTTCACATTGCCTCAGTGCACTCTGTATAAACATCCACTTCCTAAGCAGATACTTTGGATCAGGAGCCTTGTAATTTCTACATAGTCACATTTCGCTGTGTCTTTCCGTACCTTTTCATTGGCAACACGTCTCTACTTGTGATTCTTCCTTGCTTTATCATGGACAGAATTGGACCTGTGAATAGACTAGTATTTCTCAAAGTTAATGTTCCAGGAATCATCTAATTTTATTGCTGAAACATGAGTTCTAACTGGAGAGCTCATTTTATTTCCAAAGTTCCTTCTATTGGCCTTCAGTCTGAGAAAAAGCCCTGCAGATGCCTCACATTCCGGGCTTTGTGCCCTTCATCCTAACACCATCAGACATGTTCCTTCGGACTTCTTGATCTCCTAGAAGCCAACACATAGGCTTAGAACAGTGAAATTTGACATAGGGTACACAACAGAATTACCTGTGGAGCTTCTGAATAATCATCATATTCAGATCAAACTCCACTAAAGAAAACTTCAGTACTTACTCAGTAATTAACTTTTACAGTCCTAAAAGCAACAGGGTAAATCTCTACCAGTAAATTCAGGAATTTATGATCAAGTTGAAATGAAATTGCTATTCAGAACAGTGTATGTGTACCTGCTTATATGTGCAGGATGTATAATAGTAAATATACATATATATGTGTCTTTCCTCACTCCATTTGTGTATGTGTATATAAATATATATATATATATATACATATATATATATAAAATGGTATATGTACATTCTCATTTACAAACAAAAAGGAAATACCAAATGTTAGAGAGTTCA